>BGPT01000591.1:0-23980 GCA_003297045.1 Symbiodinium sp. clade C Y103 | reverse complement strand
CGAATCCTCAGGAAGGCTCCAGAGGGGTCTGCAGGGAAGAACGCAATTTGGTCAGCGATCGAGAAGTGCTTGTTCAGGCAGCGAGTCTTTCTCATGTGTTCATCTGACCGAGATGCCGTGGACAAATTGAATCAAGTTGCACATCGACCTCAGTATTCCGGCATCAACTTGTTTCGACTCAAGACGATTACATCCCCACCAACTTTGTTCCACACCTCAGAAGAGAAGCAAGATGCTCTGAACCGTGAGGAGGAATACTGGAGAAGTGTTGGTGAGGAGGGAGATGTTGGTGTCAACGCCACAAGATTCGTCAAGAAGGCCAGGAAGAGCCGAAAACCCAAGTTGTTCGATGCTGAGACCGCCAACTTTGATCTTGAAGAACGCCCAGCGGCAAACGCTTACTGGCTACCGGTCAACCAGCTCCGGGAAAAGAACATCCTCTGCGTGAGATGCAGGTGTGCCGAGACATTCGAGGAGCTTGACAGCGTGGAAGATGATGCCAGATTCTGCATCAACTGCTCTGCCAACAATCAGAATCAGTACAAGAGGACTGGACCTGAATTGGGGGAAGCTCAGGCATTGATGATTTTGGCTGCCCGTATCAAGACTGCTCTGAAANCAATCAGAATCAGTACAAGAGGACTGGACCTGAATTGGGGGAAGCTCAGGCATTGATGATTTTGGCTGCCCGTATCAAGACTGCTCTGAAAGTCACCGGGGCTGACATGGTTGACCCGAGGGCGGGATTCAAAGATTGGCTGATCAATGTTGCAGCTTCATTCGTGGCGAATCATGGCCTACCCTACGGGGAGAAGCTCATGAAGGCTGTTTCTCACATGGGGGGAGTCAGAGTGCCCGTCGAGCAGATCAAGGAGATCTTCCGCAATGGGAGAGGAAAACAATTCAGTGTGTACAGGNAGGCTGTTTCTCACATGGGGGGAGTCAGAGTGCCCGTCGAGCAGATCAAGGAGATCTTCCGCAATGGGAGAGGAAAACAATTCAGTGTGTACAGGACATCCATTCCTTTCAATCCTGAGAAAGCTGCAAAAGGTGCCAAGCCTGCTCCGCAGGATGGTATCCTAGCTTATCGCTTGATGAAAGACTGTGGAAATGTTCTATACAAGGATTTCCTGAAGAAAGTCATTGATGATGACAGCAAGATGAACGAGATTTTTGGTCCAACTACAGCCACAGCTGAAAAGGCAGGTGATGTGGTGGAGTTTTGGTTAGGACTTCTCGACGTAGCAGCAATGACGAAGGGAACAATCAACGTGTTTCCTGAGGTGATTGACCCGTCGCTGTACTTGAATGGCCTTGAGGACGCTGTACGATTTTTCAGACAAACAGCAAGGTCGACGTCAACGATCAATGACAACCAACAGAGGCTAAAGGACATGATAAACGATTTATAAGGTAGGCAACCTTATAAATCAATTCTGCCTTGGGGCGGCAATCGGAATCTATCTTTCTTTGGCCGATATGGATGCTGAAAAATTGCAAAACTTCCATGCAACTCCAGGAATTGGCATGCCCATCTGACACAATGACCTTTGGGCTAATGAGAAGGACTTAATGATCTCTTCACGCAGGTGCCCACCTGACACAATGACCTTTGGGCTAGTGAGAAGGTGACTTACTGATCTCTTCACGCAGGTGCCCACCTGACACAATGACCTTTGGGCTACAGAAAGTCCGTAACTCGGAGTTTCTCTACGAAACTTCCTGAAAGGAGATCCATTATCAAGTTGATATATATATATATATATATAACTAACACTGGAACCTAGACATGTAACAGCAAAATGGGAAAGTTACCACGCGTTCAAAGGATCTATTGTGGTTAATTCCTGTGGTGGTCTGAACAATTCGGAATTTGACTCTCCATCACCATGATCGGGCTTTTTTTTACCGATCCGTGGGCGACAGCAAGTTGCCCACCCACACTGACGCTGCAGCTACAGCGTAATGCTCCAATGCTCTGACTGAAAGCGTTTGCGGATGGGTGTGCGAACAGATCCGTTTGACACGACCAATTAGATCTTCATCACACATGCAACTAAAGTATTTTGGGTTGCCGTAAGCAGAAAAGTCCAACGTCAGATGTTCCATCTGATGCTGTTTTGGTCGGAGAGGCCATCGAAGAATTCCACGGGTCAAACTGCTATCTGCCAACCCTTAGCTTGACAGCGCGCGCTGGTGCACCATGGGAGAAGACCCCTCAAGGCTGCACATGTATACTCATTGTCCGTATCACGGAGTTTTGGCTTCCAAACTTCCATAGCACGGAGGTTTGACTTCTAAATTTCCTTTGGCTATATATATTTATATATATCTATATGTATACCTATCCCTTATCTGTTTTTTTTTGCACTGCGTATTTTTGGGTGATGCCACCAAGTGAACGAAAACCCAAAAAAGGGGGAACGCTGGAATTTGTTGTTGGTTACATGCCTTCAACATTCAACCCCAAATTGATGAAGCAATACCATTGAAGGAATTTATAAAAAGCAGGTACATCCAGGAATCGCTTTGTTGTTAATTTTTCGAAGGAACAAATATAGAGGCCAAAAAATATAATAGAATTCCCCCCTTGGAATGGAAAATATGGTTGGTTTAGGTTTTTGCCAACTCTTGGATGCAGAGACCCCCCAACAATCAACCGTTTTGTGTCAAGACTCAATTGTATGAGCAGCGGAATTTCATGTAAGCATCCACCAGCATATCGAATGGGTGCTCCACATGTGTTTCAGGCCAATATCTCCTTAGCTGGCTAAGGTTCACAAAAACGAAATGGAACTTGGAGAGCGCCCCTATACTAAGAAACAAATCTTACTTGGGTTGGGAGAAAACACCAGAAAGTGATAAAATGTGTGGACAGACCAGCTTCTGGTTTTCCCCGCAAACTGCATAGAAGGCAGCCAGACCAATGCAAACGTTGATCCTGTGCCTGCAGTGATCGCAGGATGGTGGCCCAAAATGCAGTGCGCAAGGAACAGAAAACATGTGGCGGATCAGCTACCAAGTTCAAGAGAAATAGGGATTTATAATATACCATGGATGAGCAAAGCCGAGTTTCAGATCATGATCTGACCCATCACTGTTTTCAGCCACCAAAAGACACAGCCAATAGATCATGATTCGTGCAGCTGCACCCTTCAAGACCTTTTGGGAAATGCTGCAATATTGCGTAGTCCCACCAGAAAGAAGGATTTTTGTAGAGAATAACCTCCCTGTCCCTCTGAGCGGCCAAGGGACACCTGAGTGGAAACACTAATACCTAAAAAACGCACTATCACCCTTTCCAATGTTTCCCAGTTTAGGTTCGTCAATGCGGGCCCACTGTTGTTTGCAAAACTTTAACCCTCCATAGTGGGTGGATGCTGCCATGGATCCTTGCTGATGGCACCACTGCTCATAGCTCTTGCGATGCTCCTGAAGCTGCGCATCTCGAGGACTGTGGGCACCATCACTCAACTCCAGGAGGCAACTGGAAATGACATCGGCACACATTTGTAGATCCACGATGTGTAGGAGGTCTGGATAAATTCCTGTGATGAAGGGGGCAATACAAAGCACACATATAATATATATCTTTATATGGTTAAGATTTGTGGGGGACAAACGAAAAGCACTATTTTCTCGAAATTTAACTTAGTTTCGCCAAGGGCTGAACCCTGGAATGCTGCATAGCGATGTGTGCCCATGCACATGAACCCATTCAGCTGCATCTCGAATCCACCTCGGTTTCTTGGGGTATTTCTGATGGTTTTGACTCATAATGCAGAAAATGAGATCTGAAATAGAAATAAATTGTTGGTAACTTTCATAACTGCCTCTGGAAAATCATACCATACATGTCATATATATAACATGACCTAATCAGTCTTGGTACGTCAACCTGTGAGCTGCCTGTGAGCCATAAGCAGTGTAAAGCAAGGTGGGAGGGTCGCCAGGCTCCAAATACGAAACAGCACCGCAGTAGTGACAGCACTGCCGCCTCTTTGAATGCCAGGATCCTCAGTCAACAAACTTTTGATTGTTGAATGAGCAGATTCTGAACTGCATTGCTACCGTTGGTATTTCCTGCTCGTCAGTATATGGCAAAAAACGACCAGCGTAGGATCAAGAAACAACCGAAGTAAACAATAAACCAACAGTAAAGAAATGTCAACACATTCCATTTAAGGTTCACGGTCTACATCTTGTAAATACATGTCAGTTTCAAGATGTTTTGAAATCGGTCCATCAAAAATCAATGCACCAAAAAGCTCGCTTGTGTCCAGCCCAAATTCTTTTGAAACGGAAGATTTTGTGCAAAAAATCTTGATCGCCTTGGACACCATCCAAAGCACCGCGCCAGCCCCCGCATAGCTCTTCCCCTGCCAGTGAATGCCATCTCGGATGATGATCTTGGCTGAATGGTTCACCATTCCAGTCGCAACTGGGCCACACACCACTACCTTAGTGGTGGACAACAGCAATGAACTGGGAACCTGTTTCCTTTTTTGGGGTTTGATGCAGTATACATCGATGAACATCCCAAATCAAGCTGACCGGAGATCAACATAAAATGGTTTATCAAAAACCAAAACTATAGCCATGTTTTCACCTAATTGCACCGATAACTCAAGTTTGTCGGGAAAAAGTATGGCTTGCGCACTGCATGAATCCAAAGGGCAGAGCGCTCGGAAGGACCAAGCAAACATTTCCAGCAATTGCAGGCGGACAGCATCTCCAGTGGTCTGGGTGTTTCGGACACAAAGCCTCGTTGGCCAGGGAATTTGTCAGCTTAGATCCGTACTACATACCCAAAAAAAGGCAACCCCATCCTGGGGTTCATAGGCTCGAATCCAGCAGTTCTATTTGTCAAAAGCAGCAAAACCTAAAATAAAACTATGCGCAGGCAAAGTGCACAAACCTGCTTTTCATGGTATGACTGTTCGAAGGAGACACCGAAATCATACTCAGCAGCTCGAAGGAATTCAAGCCTATAGTATCTGCCCCATCACCATAGAAGCGAACAGGGAACACCTTGGCTAGTGGAAAGTCATCTCCCCAATGGCTTCGAAGCTCTTCACCAAGATCTTCATTGTGGCTCCAGTAAGCATCGAGCTCCTAGCTTGGAATGTTGGCATTTCAAACATCAAAAAGGACCGGTAGGAAATATTTGTGGCAACCCATGCGTCCTATTAAAAAACCATTGGAAGCTGAGTAGCTGCAGGAGTTCCAGCCAACAAATTGTAGAACAAATCTCCAGATTTGAAGTTGTAGAACGCTGATGCCACTTCGTGGGGAAGGAAAACTCCTAATCGAATTGTTTTCATTTTGGAGTGATCTGGTGCATTTACCTTAGTTGCGCGTGTTTTTTTGTCCACATGTGCAGGCCAAACCCAAACAGTACAAAAACCTTAAAACAAGTAAAACGGTTCGATGGGCTAAAATGGTTTGGAGAGTTGCACGTTCGGCAGTAAATTCGAAGATAGGTGGAAGGCATTGGCGCCAATCTTGATTAGATACCCATGTGCTGAACGCACGTTCCAGCCCCCAACCACCAGAGCAGCTGAACTTGTGCGCAAGGGTGAGAACATTTGGCCTCAGGTGGGTGAGCCATCTAGTTCTTATATGTACACATTATCTGTAGAGGTGAAAAAATAGAGGTGTGTGGCATCAACAACAAAGGAAACTTTTGTTGTTGTCAAAAATTGTAGGACAATTGCTGGCAGAATTTGTTAATATGATGAAATCATAATTGTTGCAAGCCCCCATGGGTGGTATGTTTGTTTCATCGGGAATTTTTGCCCTTCTTCACCCCAAAAATATCACACAGCATCCTCATTGTGAACGTATGCATGTGGGTTTGTTCGAAAAATTGGCAAACAACATTCCCAGAACCCAATATACATAGGTAATGATCTTTTCTAACTACAGCAACAATTTGGGCCATGGACTTTTTTTGGAATAAAAAGTCAAGTTACGGCACCAAGTAGTGCGGTATCTCTAACAGAGCACTCGTTAGCTCCCTCAGTCTCTTCATCGTGGCCTTCAGGGACATTATGGTTTGAATGGAAAGACCCACACCCAAAGAAAACGACCATTTCTTCCCAAAAAAATCAAAACAGAAATGGAGCAATGGGGAAAACGCACCATACATTCTATAACCTGTAAACAATTGAGCATGCAAATCTACAATATAAACATTTGGGTGAGCCATCAAATGCTATGTGATTTATTCCTCCATGTGTGTGTAGGTGTCCTGAATTTTGTTGGATGTTTCCAAGTGGCCTGCCCAGAAGATAGAGCATCCAAGAACTGCTCCACCAGTTTTGGAACTCCACCGAAGGACCTCTTCGGGGGCAATTTCAGATCTTCGACCTGCGTTGGCTGCTAGGCTGCAAGTGGCGGCCAAGCAATACATGCACATAGTTGCAACGCAACCATGAAATACTTAAGGGCACTTGCGCTCACACCGATCACTTTTTGTAAGCAGATCCGCACTGACATGCCACATCACGCAAGATACTGCATTGCAGTATTGCGACACGCGTGTCCTAAGTGCATGTTTTTATGTGCAGTTGTGCTTCCCAAACCCTCAAGACATGTGGTGGCCACTGGTGGCCATGTCGACGATCACCATCCTTCTTCACCCCATTCTCCCTCATTGCCCTGTTCGTCCCACCATTCGCCGGCGGGTTCAGCGGCATCCTCCAGAAACAAAGAGGTAGTTTCAGGGATGAACAGATGTGATAGATGCAATTTTGGGAACTGACAAAACTGATAGTATTTGGTTTCATTTGGTTGCACCACACTGGATTTTTCGGCCTCTGCAGCATCGTCCCAAATGCCATCTGGGTATTCGATCTGATTGTCACCTCCACTTTCCTTACTGGGCGTTTCTCTCTGGGATTCCTTTTCCTCCTCCTTTGCCTGCTTATCCTTCTTCTTCTTGACACCTCAATGTCAAAAGGAAAAAAGGTTTAGTTTTTTTCATGGTCATTGGAAAAAAGGTTAGACTGTGATGTACTGTGACAGAGCTACATGGCAGTGCCAAACCAAGGCTATGACGTCGCTTCAGCGTGGCGACTGCCGATTTTGCAGATTCGACCGAATCTTCGTATGCCTGGCAGAGATGATGGGTCTTGGATTCCCTGGCTGGATTTATGGTGATATCACGAACTAAGAATATCATTCCATAGTATGACATTTTCTGGATTAATTACTTCGTGGCTGCCATGGATGGGGGTGATAAAAAAGGGTGGTCTCTGGATTATTCCCACTTATCCCTTAATGTATTAAAATATCCCCAGATACTTTCATTGGTTCATGAACCCAATTGTCTTGAATTGAAGATTGCACATACCACCATGCATCCCACCTCGATGGTCTTTCGACTTTCATGGTAGGTCTGCATGACTTCTTCTGTGGAGGATCCATTCACCATGTCGGTTTCCAGCCTGCATGGTCCAATTTGACAATTTTCAAAAAAACAAATGGGCATGGGTCAAAAGTGGGTGCCCTAAACTTTTCGATTTGAGATGGCCAACATGAACCAAACCAGAATGTTTCAAAATAGGAGGTCTCGAAGCTATATCTTTTTTGGGGGGATAAAAAAGTTTCGGAATCCACAATTTTGAGACAGTCCCATTTATTGCAACCTTTGATCCAAAACGATTTGAAATTTGACATTTGATCCATGGAATGTGGGTGAATGTGGGTGAATGTGGGTGATTTGAAGTAGAACAATTTGAGCAGATATGCTGAGTGTAGTTGAGATGTTGCAATTTTCCTGTTCGGTGTTTTGAAGCTGGAAAGAGAAAAAGTAAGGGAAACCTGACTCCCAGGATTTTTTAAAAAATCCTGGGAGTCAGGTTTGGGTTGTTTATATTTAAAATACCCAAGAAGGAACAATCTTTTTTGCATCTTGCAGTGTCAAACCAGGAGGAAATTTGCTATTGAGATGAGGTATAGATAAGAAAAAATGGCCTGGCAGCGAATTCTGTCACGGTCTGGTGGATCTTGCGGCACTCCTTCTTCATTGCCTGACATCACCAGCGGCACGTGCATGCCTAAGGTATGTATGATGGACCACATGAGCCTCGTTTCCTGCAAATCCATGAAGATCTTGGCCAACATCACGAGCCCTGTCAGCAAGAGTCTTGAGCCTGGGCAACTCCAATCAGATTTGGGCTGCATGTGACATCATTGACCAATTGCACACTGCTAGAGATCACCACAAATATGACATTTTCTGCGCCATGCATGATAGTTGCCACTAATTTCTAAATGATGCAAACCTTAAGGGCCAGACCCTCTGATTGCTTTTTTCAACTCTTCTTTTCGTTTCTTCTGGGGGTCATCTGCCTGTGACATGAACGAATCCAATTATAATTTCAGAAGAAGGCAACAGCTACCATGTCCTGCCTGCGGAGTAGCTCTTGGCTTTGGAGCCGCTGCTTTCTTCTTCTTTCTCCTCTTTCTTCCATCATTCTCATCATCATCACTGTCATCGTCATCTTCATTTTTCTTGGATTTCCCAAGTGGCATCATGGCATCAAAACATGCCCCAAGAGCTTTCTTTGTCCCTTCCGATCGGGCAGCATTGGCCTCCCCGCCTTCACCCCCGTCAGAGTCCCCACCAAGATCTGGGACAGCAGTCTTGCTGATCTTAGTGGTGGCCACATTTTGCGTACCACCTCCAAAGCGCAAGGAGGATTGAGTTGAAATGAAACAGGGCCCAATTCTGGAAAGAATGATAAAGCATGAGTTGGCATCACAAGTATATATGTTGAAACGTAGTCTGCTTAACTGTTTCTTTGGTTTCTGAAATCTAGTTATGTGTTTCATGACACTAGTATCCACAGATAGCCAGTTTCTTTAATCAAGCCAGCACCACTCTTTCTCTCAGTGTGCTGGAAGATCTTGTAGAGCCGCATGCTGGGATCGTTGCGGAACTGCCAGCTGCATCCAAGCAAAAATGCATACAACATTGGTTTGGATGCCCTGGTAACCAAGGACATGTGGGAATTGATGTGCAGCTGGCTGGAACCCCATGGAAGCTCAGATGCAAAGGAATCATCAGATCAGGGCACCTGCTTGTCTGGGTGCGCTCGGCCCTTCTGGCCTTTGGTGATTTTCTCGATGTAGTCCCTGCACATGTTTCACGTGTTACATGTTATATCCATAAACTTTGAAACCTTAAGAGCAATCTGGACATATGATTTTTAGCTTCCTGCCTCCCCGATTCTGTGCCACCATATTTCTGTTGAAGATCAAACAGGCTGAGTTCCAAATATATGTCATCCTTTTTGTCTCGGCTTCGCCTAAGTAAATCGCATGCATGCATATGCACATATGGATGTCAAGACTCAAGACATGTCAATTTTTGAGAAGGTCCGAGGCACCCTTCAACAGAACCCTCGAACTGCACGCCACGCCTAGGACAATCACTGGGCAGTCATTGGGCAAGTTTGGTCGACAGGGCTCTGAACTTGAACCTGCGCTGCAAACGGGGCACATCTCGTCAGCAAGTAGGAACTCTTTCAGGAGTTCAAACCTCAAAGGCTGATGGACTTGACTTGGGATCCCAATTGAAATGCGACTTCGAAGGGATTATATTGTACCATATTATGAGATATATGAGAGAAATGTATGTATATATATATATATGAAAATAACAGGAGCTGAGAGTGCAACTTTCTTTGGGGTTACTTTTTTGCATAATATTGAAACCATCACCAAGACATGGGAAAATATCGATGTATACTACAAACATGCCCCAGAAGACATAGACAGTGTAAGAGATAAAGGGATCGATCGGATGGATGGATCGATGGATGGATGAATAAACAGAGAGGTAGATAGATATATGGATAGATGTTTTTAAGATCTTTGGTCACCAGGAATCAGCAGATCACAAGCTAAGACCTAGGCTTTTTGGAGTGGTTCCCAGCAGCTGCAGCGTACTTCTCCATCAGGTCGGCAGGAAGGTCTGAAGAATCCAAACAAAAATGAATGATGGTACAGACTTCTAATTTTCCTGTTGAGTTGGCGCCCCAAAATCTGACCCCCACAACTCTACCCCCAGTAACCTACAGGTTTGCTACATTTTTTAGTTGGTTGTGGGGGTCAGATTTTGGGGTGCCAAACTACCAGGAAAATTGTTAGTATAGACCAACTTCGTCACTTCGAACTTTTTGGTTGGAAAGTTTGAGACTGAGTCCCCACCAAGAAATACAGGCCTCCAGCTTGGAAACGCCTGTCCATTGCTGCATATAAGCATCGCCTTTCCTGCAAATGAACCAGCAAAATATGTTTTGAATTCTTGTGTGGACAGCAGGGTATCAAAACCTGAAAAAAACAATCACCCAAGAGGTTTTCTTCGAGTAATTTTTCCAATGTTGAATGGTATCATTGCAAAGTTTGTGGAAATGGAATCGTCAAAGATTGCAATCAGTCTCATGTCCTTCACATCCATTTGGCTGGGGGCCGAAAGTTCTGACACTTGTTGTTTCTGCTCATCACTGAGCTGCCTGACCTCAAGCAAAGCCAATCTCAGGAAACATTACGATGTGAGCAATCTGGATGATGAGTGGCTGACACGTCTGAGACGGCCATTTGCATCTCGGACTGCAAGACCCTTGACCACACCATCCTTGGGCCACAATGGCAAAATTCACAGAATGCACTACCATAGGAAACAGTACTTGAAGCTTAAGGGATGAACACTGCCAACGGATGTCGACGTTGCAGAACGTCGCCTTGGCTCCCAGAGACTAAGTAACTGCTATAGAATATAGGAATACAACCAATGAAAAATCTATGATATTTTGTTTTCATGGTGTAATCGGCATTCACCAGAATTAGCTTGTATAATTCAATGCATGCCTAGATGCAGGGAAGCTGTGGTCTGGGGGCTCACCACAGCCTTAAAGCGAACAATCTTTGACTGCTGCAAAAGGCCCTTGACACCCCACTATCAAAGCGTTGCAAACGTTGAAATTCACAGAAAGTAAACATGGGAAAAGGTCAACATGTTGAACCCTCTAGGCAGACATCGACTTTGAAAACCTGGGCTACCAAGATGCATTGGGATCTCCTTCAGCCGGAGCACCTGGGCTTGCAGAAGGCTCCATATCAGGGTCCCTCTCAACAGTGGGTGGTTGGTTGAAGACAATCACATCAACCCCAACGAAGTATGTTTTAGCTATACTTTTCCCCAACAAAGTGTATTTTGTTCATTTTCTCGGGTCAAGAATTAAGATGAAAAGAGGGCACCTTGCAGAAACAACTCAAAAAGGTTTTTCGATCGTTGGCACCTTGACGGTCTCCTCCTTTTCCTGCACTTTCTCGTCCTCCTGTCTTTCCATTTCCCTTTTTCCCTGCACCTTTCCCTGCATGCCCTGCTTTGCCTCCTTTGCCTTTGCCATTTCTCTCCTGAGCCTGGCAGTAGTCGCCAATCGATGATTGCTTCTGTTCAGGCATTGTTCTAGAAATACTTTGATAGAGCTGTTTCCTTGGAGTTCGGATTACATGTTTCAAATCTTCCAATCTGGTTTGTTGTTTCTGGATACAGCCCCCATCCTCGTTGGCGGCTGCTTGGCTCTTCAGTTCCCTCCGTTCTTCTGCATTGTCTGGGTATTCAGAGTGCTCCTGGTGAGCATCGGCCGGTGGCGTCTTGGCAACTGCAGGTCGTGGGTCTTAACGTCGCTTCTTTGGCTGATGTGGTGTGTCTTCAGCTGGAACGGTCTGAGGTGTGTCTTTCTTCTCCTCTGGTGATGCACTGGTCACAGAAGGCTCTTTGGAGCCAGGATGTTTCTTCTTCTTTTTCTTCTTCTCACTCTTGCTCGCGGGACTCAAATTTTCTTCGGCAGATTGCTGTGGTGTATCACCCTGGTTCGGTGTATCACCCTGGTTCGGTGTCTCGGTTGCCTCTCGAGCCAGTCTCAACCTCTTCCTCTTCTCTGGTGGTGACTCCATGGTCTCTTCTTCTCCTCCTTTCTTGTGCTTCTTTCCTGCTGCATTCACCTTGTCTTCGGGTACACCATCTGCAGGTGCACGTTTCTTTTTGGAACCAGGTTGTTCTTCAACATGTTCAGGGTACTTCTCAGGGTACTTCTCTGTCTTGGCTGAATCTACCAAATGGGTGGCTCTTGTGAGCTCTGGTCTTGGGCTTTTTCCAACTGGCTTGCCCGTGCCTTTTCCCTTGCCTTTTCCCTTGTGTTCAACCGCTGCATTTTTCCCTGTCTTACCCTTTCCACTTGTTTTCGCTGTTGGTTTCCCTCCTTTCTTTCCTTTACCTTTTCCCCCTACATAGGGAACCATAGCCTCCTCTGGCGACCTTTTTGACGGGCATCTTCGTATGATCCTCTTTTCTGGGGTGACAAAGTCTTCAGCTGTCCTTGGAACATGAAGGGGTACCAACATTGGCAAAACCATGGAGAAGATATGTATATATATATATATAATTGTATGATAATAGAAGTCTTCAACATGTATATAACATATATATATATATACAATAAATATATATATATATATATTATCAGGGAAACAGGTCATATATAAGAGATCAATGGGAGGCAAGAAAAGGCCACTTTGAAGCTGATATGTTCCATGTAGGCCGCTAAGGCAGCCAAGGATCATGGCATGCGGCTTCAAAATCCACCTCAACCCCAACAACATGAATTTCACGAAATTTCACGTTGAGATATAGTTATAAACGATTTATCAATACATCTTCACGAAATTTCACGTTTTGAATTTTTTTGGGATTTTGGAGTTTTGTGAATGGCCAGTGGATTATACCATTGCATTTCATGAATTTCATGAATTTCATGAAATTTCATGAAATTTCATGAAATTCACTCAGAATTCAAGGTGGATCCAGTATTACAACCAGAAATGCTCATGAAATTCATGAAATTCATGAAATTCACTGAGAATTCAATGCCTGAATTTCATGAAATTCATGAAATTCACTGAGAATTCAATGCCTGAATTTCATGAATTTCATGAATTTCATGAAATTCACTGAGAATTCAGTGCGTGAATTTCATGAAATTCATGAAATTCATGAAATTCACTGAGAATGCAATGCGTGAATTTCATGAATTTCATGGATTTCATCTGGATGTCATAGTTGTTTTTTGAAATTCACATGAATTTCATGAAATCAATGCGGATTCGTCGTGTCCACTTTCTTGAAATCGAAGAGGATTTCAATCATTCAAATTCAAAAAGGTTGGAGTGTCAATTTCACAGCATCATGCTGATGGCACCTGCATGACTTTCAAGATTGTATTTCCCAAACAATTGCAGCCAAAGGGCACAACACAGCTGACAGTGATCAGGAAGATCTCCGTAAATCCAGAGCAGAAATTCATACGGGCACAATCCACGGGATGTTCAAGTGTTGGGCGGTGGCAAAGATAAACCCTTTTATTGTAACATACTGCCATGTTTGAAAACAAAAAATGCATCCAATTGGATTCTCACATGAGGATGTTATAGATTTTTCCTTTAAGGCAATTCAGTCCTGCAAAGTGCCAATGACACATGAAGGTGCATGCACTGGATCATTGATTTTCCCCCTAGAAGCTCGACCGCACAAGGTCAAGACAAAATGTGATCTATGCCACTGTCGGACGAGTCGTCCCCAATGTCTTCAAACTTCAGGCCGAGATCACTCGAAAGTGTGGGGCGGTGTTCCCTCCTCAGAAGCAAAACCAACAAGTGGTAAGGTCCATGCAGTGAAATCCAGAAGCATGTTTTTTGGGTAAAGAAAACACATATGGGAATTTCTATATACATGATCGAGGGATGCTCGACAATACATAGAGGATCTTAGAGGTGTTAACTTTTGAATATCTTCGGGCATGGCTTTCAATTTTTGAACCGAGATGCACATAGTCACTGAGAAGAGACCCCACCTGCATCACAAGGGCCAACAAACTTTGAGATTTAATACAATGGAACTTGTGCAATTGTAAGCACTCTAACATCAGGGGCCAAGCCTTAAGTCCCAGCTGGATTGGGTATTCTGCTGAAGCTGTTAAGTCTGGTCCACCTTGTACTTTGTCATTCCCCCGACGATCTTTGTACTTGCGGACCATGGAAAGCTTGAGGGAACTCTTCAGTCTCGCCAAGCGTTCCCTGACCAGGGATGGTAAAACAGGGGATATATATCTTTATAGATGGGAATGTCTCAAAATAGCGATGCTCGAAAATGTTTATTTTTTAACTAAAAAGAATAGGTTTCGAGCATCGATATTTCGAGACATCCCCAGATTGTGCAACATATCCATTGCATTTGATAGAGGTGTACCCCAACCTTTGCAGTGGATCAACCTTCGTGCCAAGAGCGAACAGGTATGGGGCTGTTGTATACAGAGTGACCCGCTTCCTCAGTAAGCATGCTGATGGTGAAATTTTGAACCACCCGGTTTTGTAGGCCAACATGGAATTCTGTTCCACAGTGTTTTCAATTGATGAATTGAAGGTGCTTTGCATCATGCATTGCATGGGCCAACTCTTGTGATTCCAAATTGATGTTTAACCAGGCCACTCACTCTTTGCCCCAAAAGCACCCAAGGGAACGCTGATGGCATGACATCCATGGCGCTTCAACATGGCCTGGACAAGCCAGAGACTTGCCTAAAGCGAGGAGTGAAATGGGTACTGCAATAATTAGATATACATGCCTGACATATGTTTTTGATTGAAAGAAACCAAAGTTGCCAACTGCAATTACCAGTGCTGGATATCCCAACAACACCATGCCTCCATGGGCCGATATGTCCACAGCAGGGTAGACATCGGATTTTCGATGCAGTAGTGGACTCCTTTGCGAAAGCAATACTCACACCTGCAGTTTGCAACGGCAGTAAACTTAAACTTTCTTGAAACCAGTTGGGGCTCACACTCACGTATATATATATATATATTTTATATAAACAGTACGTAGTACGTGTGCATGTGCATAAATGTGAAAAATATCCACATACACATACACAGGTATGATATCTACAGACACCTGCTGCATATCAGGGAAACCCTTTTTTGAGACAGGCCACAGGTAAATGATTCGGCGAATCAATTTGTTGGCTTTCAGCACCCTGCGAAATCGCCGAGATCCTACAACAGTTGAGACATTCAACCATGTTCCCATACTTGATGGTACACTGGTAAACACCCTTGACATGTCGTGCACAGATGCACACACAACAGAATCCTCGAGCTCGAGTGTAGGATCTTCCCGTTGACCCACGCGATAAATATACCCATGTGCTGCAAGGTGGTGCCACCCACCACAGACACCCCCTCTTGAGGGAACGAACCTCAATATTGAACTGAATGCCAACTTTTTTGAAACATCTTGAGACATACTTGAGTCAACATACCATGTGAGGAAGAAGAAAAATATGCACACCTATTATTTGCAGCTAAACTGCTCCTTGGAGCGCCGCCAGAAATCCAAGAGCTGTCAACAGATTCATTCGGGGATCCGTAACCACCTCAGTAAACAGTCTTTAAACTTTAAACCCAAAAAATCGAGGAACATATGCACATCATTTCTTTGACATGCATCGAGCTTCATGTTCAAACATGCAGACGAAACACATCCCTTCGGGCCGCCACTAGGTGGAAGAGACGGACTGCAGCAGTTAAGTTCCCTTTCCCTGCACAATCTTCTTGTAGGTCTGTACCACAACGCACATCACCATAGGTGGTCGACAGCACGGTCAAGATTGCCGCGAGTTCACGAAATTTCATGGTCACAAGGCAAGACCTATAGAGCGCAGCCCTAATCTGTTTTGAACAGCTAAAACTCCATATATGCATGGACATAGAAGGTTTGCGTTGGTTCCACACACAGGGCAGCCATGCACATGCAAATCATAAAAATTGAATGACATTGACGAACATGCAGGGGCGTGGGAGTTTGGCGCACCTGCCACTTCCATGCCACTACACCTGCGAAAGGGGAGTAGGAGGCACCAAAGAAACATCACTTGGATATGGATGCAACAAAGCTGGAGGAAACCACTTGTTTTTTCGCCCGAAGCGTAAATTGGGTATGCCGCATGTCTCTTAACACAAGTTGCTGTTTGCAACCCAAAAAGTTGACCAGAGTAAGAAAATGAAGTTACTTGCTACAGTAGTTGTCGCAGCATTTCACTTCATTGCCCAAGTGCCCGGGAACTCTGACAAGAAATCAAATTGAATAGGTTGAAAAAAAGTCAGCAACAACTGGAATCCCTGGAACTCAGGACACCCCATCACGTGGCTTCAACGAACCACATTTGCAGGTGTTGACACCTGCCTGGAAACCCCAAACCGCAAGCAGCAGAGCTGTAAAGATTTGCTCAAAAATATGTTTGACCACAAGTGGTTGCGTCACAATATATCACAGGCATACACCGAATCACAATGACATCAAAATATCACATCCCCTAGTAGCGTCTACGCTTGCGCTCTCTGTCTGACATCGGGCCAGTGATGGCCGACCGCTCGTCCGATGACTTCCACAACTGCTGGGCCTCTCTGTGAGAAAGTCCCTGCTCCTTTTTCTCTTTCAAAAATTTCTTCATGGCTTCAGTGAGAGGGCCACTGTAAACCTTTTTTGGTTTCTCATCATCCTTGGCCTTACCTTTGGCATTTTTACCTTTGGCATTTTTACCTTTGGCATTTTTACCTTTGCCATTAACCTTAGCAGTGGGCTTGGTCTCTGGAACCTTTGGTTCCTGAGACTCACCATTCTGACGAAGCTGCTTCTCCAAACGCTTCGCTGCAGCAAGCTGCACCTTCTTCATCGGGTCCACAACCTTCGGCCCCGGAGGGGTGTGGACCTCGTTCGAAAAGTCCAGCAGTCTGCGTGCCTGTGGCGTTGAGACTGGTCCCCTCGCTGAAGTGGCATGGCCATCAAAAGCATCAGACTCCCATTGGGCCCACTCATGGGCATACCACTCATCATCTTCAGTTGACCAGTTCTGCCAATCCTCCTAGCAAATCATTGAGTTGATTTGTTTCTTGAAAGTAAATGAAAAACCTTGTTCTTTCAAAAGGCAAGTAGTGACCACCCAAAATCAGTCCTCCGGAGTGTCATCCATTGAGGGATCAACCTGGCCCAAGAGATTCAAAGCAGGCCGCCCAGAAAATCTGAAAGTCAATCAGAAGAAATCAGTTGGTTGGTAGATAGATTTGACAAAATATAAAGCCTACAAATCATAGCCTGGCCTCGGCCGTGGCAGATGCATTGGCAGCAGCTATGTCTTGAGCCTGCCATAGAAAGGAAAACAATGTTTGAACACTGTCATTTTTCCCCAAAAAAATGTGATAAATCTTGTGGTCCCTATTTTTCCCCGCCTCCCTTGCCCATTTCATTTGCACATGGTGCCACTCATCTGGGTCCACGAAGCCCAGCGCAAGAAGCTTCTTCATCATCTTCTGGATTGGTTTGTCCTGAGACATCCAGCATTGACAAAAAATTAAAGAAGCCGGGCTGCCCAAACACTTGAAAGATCTTTGACACTTCTAGATACAACTGCATACGTTTCAAATCATTGAAGGTAAACCTTGAAATCGTCAAGTTTTTTTCTGTAAAAGCTGGCCTGGGGGTTGAGATTCCACCAAGGCTTGTCCTTGGAGATTCCACATCAGACAGAAAACATACCGCCGACAAAGAAGTTGTTGAGGCGAAGGCTTTCCAGGCCCCTTGCTTTCCTGCCCCATCACATGCCATAGCCTCAATAGATAGATAGATAGATAGCTAGCTAGATAGATAGATAGATCCTATTCAGTGAGTATCTCCCGAAAATAAAGTTTAAACTTTCATTCTATGACATTTCAACAAGTGACCTGAGAACCCCTTTTTTTGGATCAAAAAAGGGTTCTCAGGTCACTTGTTGAAATGTGTATTTAGTGGTCTATCAATAGATAGATACATATCAATCTATCTGCTTTATATATGTTCAAAAAATGCACATTTCACACACATCCATAAAAAAAGGCATGACCCAACCAGTCAACTGAAAAGAGTGAGGCCCAGACAGATTGGGCATCTTTTCCGTCCCAGCATGAGTCCTGTCACGAGATAGAAATGAGATAATGACTTACAAAACCAAAACCATAACCAAAAACATCCACATTGTAATGCACCATGCATCGTGGACAAAAAATATCGCTGAGGTACAAACCCCATCCGTACTCCACTTGCCTTCACAGTCGGCCCAAGCCTGGGATGCACATAAAGATCCATTACCTATATTCAGTTTTCATGGGCCTGTATGAAACAAAGGGTGTATACACACATATAACTTATACATATGACACCTAACATGGCATGGACATGATTGAACAGAAACATGAGGCCCAAACCGAATCGACTAACTTCTTCACTCGGTGCGCCTCATAAGCCTCAAGAATTGTAATGGGATAGGTTTCAGAAGCAATGTGAAACATGTTGACAGCCACGTAATGGAAAAGTTTCAGGCATCGAAGAGATTCATCACCTCCCCAGAAGACAATTGAAAACTGTGTATGCAAGCTACTTGACATGGACGCTGAGACTAGTGCAGGCTCAACTTCGGCTTCAACAGGATTCTCAGACCAGTCCTCCGCACACACAAGATCATGCGAGACCAGTCAACCTTTGAGGAAACAGATCAAGAAACAATGCATCTGAAAATGATTCCAGTTTGAGACAATGGCCGCTTCATCCCCTTTGGCAGAACATTCCTCAAACAGGTAGGTAAGAAGCAAACTTGGCAAGTTTGGCTCCACAAGCTGGCAACACCCTTGCCTGAGCAATCATCGATGCTGACGGATCCTGGCAGCTCACAACACCCAATCCAAAGCAAGTACCCTTTGAAAATGCAAACTCTATAGCTCCACACAGAAACCTAATGCTTTGACTCCAAAAGAAAACATGCTGGAGATCCCGTTTTATACTCAGAAAATGCTTGTATGGGTTTTGCGTACACCACTTTCTAAACAAAATTTGGAAACCTGCAAATCAAAAATAATGAGTTAGCATGACCCCATTCCCCTGTGGCCTCAAGACAATCATCCCAGGTCTCATGCTCAGATTCCTGATTTGCGCCAAGTTATGGTGTCAACATGTTGCTGTTGATATGATTCAGTGAAGCCCTGGCCTCCCCATCATGGTGAATGGTGTCATCCCAAGCGTGGCCATCCCACTCGCCATCCCACTCACCATCCTGCATGCAAACCAGTACGCACAGAAAGCCGTGATGGCACATGTTTGGGGCTCAACCTTTTTTTAGCCGTTTTGATTTGAAAAATGTTCGAAAGGGGCATTCCACAAATTGTTCACAAAGGTTAACTCAGCCACTGTTGGACTTGATTGAAAGTAAATTCAAAAACCCCGAGATGGTCCTGGTAGAAAAACCCATCCTCAGTGGCAGCATGCTCGTCATCCTGATACACGCAGGTAGGTTTATAGTTCGAGAGTAATTCAATGACATCGACTGTGAGAATCCCACACACTCACATGTTCTTGTGATACTGATACACACTAAACAATAAAATGCATTCAGTGATTTCAAATCAGGTCACATGAGCTCACATGAGACTGCATGACCCTGGCAAGGTCCTGGTAACAAGTTTCACGCTCACTGGCATCATACCCATCATCCTGATCCATGCGAATATGTTGAAGGTAGATTCAAAGATGTCAAGATAAGATCCTTAAGCTGACATGACAAAAAAAAACTGGCCTGGTCCTGCTGGCTCTCGACACCCTCGTGGGCAGCATACTTGTCATCCTGATATATCAGAAACATCCACTTACAATGACGTAAGATTCAGGATAAATCACTTAAGGTCACGTGAGTGTAAAACCTGGCATGGTCCTGGTAAGTCTCAACATCCTCGTGGGCAGCATCCTCGTCATCCTGAAATATCAGAAGCATCCAGTTACAATGACTTTAGGTTCAGGATAAATCACTTAGTGTAAAACCTGGCAAGGGCCTGGTAAGTCTCAACATCCTCGTGGGCAGCATACTTGTCATCCTGATACAAAAACCAGTTACAATGACTTCTTGATAAATCACTTAAAGCCACACAAGTGTAAAACTTGGCATGGTCCTGGTAACAAGCCTCTTCCCCATTGGCAACCCACGCATCGTCCTGATACAGACGAACATATTGAGAAGAAAATCAATGGTTTCAAGTTAAGATGGGACGATTCACAAAACACACATGTATTATAACTGGACTCACCCTCACGGTAAGAAGTTTCATACCAAGTGCCATCCTGATGAAGGCAAATTTGTTTTCCCAATAAAACACGCCCATATTTTTTTGTTTGAAGATGAGGGCCACCAATTGGCAAATACCAGTTCAAAGCCTGGCCTCATAGTCCTGGTGCTCCTCATTGCCATCCTGGCGCCCAGGTTGGAGATGGTTGGGACAATGAGCAAAGTGGGTTACATGCATCAACTACGTGTGCAAGTTTCTTGCATGAAAGTGCTCTGGGGGCCGCCTATCATGGAATTTTTGATGAAAAAAAGAAACAGAAGGATCGACATATCTTAGGATTTGGCAGCATTCCTATAGCCTCAACATCATATACTCTTGAGATTCACCATCGGCACGATGCATATGAAGAACCGTTCACCATACTGTTACAAACTAGTGAGGTAAAATTAATCTCACAAACGGCAGCTGACATGGGTAGCCTGCCTGCTTCCATTCAAAGCACGAAGTTCTCGAAGCGATGCCAGCCTGTAACACTTTACATTTTGCTTCCCAACGGGCGAGTGTCAGTGCACTACATCAGGCATGTAAGCACAACCCATCCACGTTTTTTGGATTTTTGATTTGAAGGGGACCATTCTTGATTTTTTATTTGAAGGGGACAAACCGTAGACTTGAATTGGCCCTGATGGCTATACTGACTGAGCTGGAGCCTGGGTTTGCTTGTCCGTGTTGGACTCAGGATGCCAAGACTCCCAAGAATCCTGTCACATGGCAATATTATGTGCAAAACGGTGTTGATACTACAGGTGACGAAGCCTCCGACTCATAGTCCCAAGCAGGCTTTCCCTGATCCACTCTCTCCTGTGCAAAATGGAGGAGCAAGTGAAACCAAATTACATGGGTATAAGCGGTATAAGTGTGTAAAACTGGGAAACCCAAAGGCCAACAGATGTATACAGATTTTGATTTTGAAGCACTATCATCAAATTTCAAATTGCAATCTTTTCGTTTGCCTGGGCTTGCTCTAGGCTGTCTTCCATAAATGTGATGAAGGCATCAACCTAGCAAAATGACAGCAATCCAACTAACCCACTCCAACAGTAGTAGGAAACTAGCCTCTTCAGGAGGCAATGGAATCTCTTCGTCTACCTCGATAGTTTTTGGTATGCTCTGAGCAGGGCATTTGGGGATGTACCAACAGCTCTGGCAATCTGAGGTTTCATACCCAGGGCTGGGTCTCCAAATTGTCCATTCTGGGTTCCTGCACAGGACAGATTGGGTGGGCAGCACGGAACGGTCCTCTGATTTTGAAATCATAAAAAGGCATGAACATAGAAACAGTCCTCGGTATGGAGATCCTTCAGGGACGGGTGTTTTGAGCCAAGGAGTTGCTATGTGCCAAGGCTATAGCTGATTTGTTTTTCACTGTATACTCAAACTAAAACAATGGTTGTTTTACAAAACCCCACCTTGAAGATCCTTCTGGCTCTTTGGACCAGTTTTTGAAACCGCAAAGCTTGTTTGGTGACAAATTTCCCGAAGGTCGTCTTGGGATCTCTTGGAATGGCATCTCTTCCAATGATGTTCACTAATTTGCGGATCACAAGCTTGGAAAGAAGGGCAGTGAATGTTCGCCCAGGGAAACCACTCACGAACCCAAACAGTTCCTTCATCTCTCGACTTTTGAAAGAACCACGGGGAAAAATTTCACCTGTGGTGGAAATGCGGTCCATATCCAGTCTCTTCCCCAAAGCCTCAGCAATTGCACTTGCATGTGAGTTTCTTCGGGCCTTCAACAACGCTGCCTTACCTTGGCCCCATGGTTTCCGATCATTCTTCACAGCCACAGAGTGTTCAATTTTCGAACGGGCCATGGTAGCTGTGATAGGCCGGCAGACCAAAGGTGACCATTCAGTGTTTGAACCAGGAACAGGCAGTGGTAACGATCTATATATCCAAAAAATGAGATTCCTTGACCCGTGGATCATGCAAAATGAGTGAGCAAATAGACAAGGTTTGGTACCCAAACTGCACCCCACAAAATACCAATGGGTTAGTGGGTTGCTGGCACAGTTTGCGCAGGACAGGGGCGGCACCTTCATCCAGCCGTGCTGACTGGGGCGGCATGCAGATGAGCACAGATGAGCATGGCTCACCAAACCACGAAAGAAAAACATATATACATATATGATATGTATGTATCCAACATATATATGTACACACATACATACACACACACACATATATATATATATATAAATAATTTTACAGAAATACAATCAGATACATAATGGAATTTCAAAATCTCTCAGTTTGTGTTTCTATTATATTCCTGCATGTCACTCACACCCAAAATTCGAGGCATGCAACGTGGCACTGTAGATTTGTTTCTGAATGGTTTCTGAGTGGCTTGGACATCGTGTGGTCCCTTACCAATTTTGAATGGGACTTTGTACTTGGATGACAGCATCGAGAATCTCAGCCACTTTGTGAAACACTGCAGCAGGAGCAGCCAGCACGTCGACCGCGCAAAGTCTCAAAAAACAGCAAACGGTGGGTTATCCAGTGGTGCCCCTTGGAATTCAGCTCATTTGGGTGGCATTTAACCGCAAGAAAACCATTAAAAGCCCCAGGGGCTTCACCCGAATGATCCTTGGGTGGTATAGAATCGAAAAAATCACCAAAGGAGTATGCATGCAGTGAAATTAAACACTGTTTGTTCTTTTTCACCCCGATGACATATATGGTTGTATCAATGCCATATGAATCCCAAATCAGAATCAATTCTTTTTTTCATGTAGATAGTATACCCAATGGTTGGTATTATCATCGGCCCCACATGACTATGGAAAAATGAATTCACCCTTTGACACTTTGGTGTGTGGCATGGGATCCTGGCATTTTTGGAAGCCATTGTTCCAACATCCAAATTTTCACCCCATTGACACATGGGTGATGTTTCATGAACGAAAGCCATAAAACACCACCAGATCATGGAGCCATATGCCCCAACAAAAATGAAAGTTGTCATTTGATTTGCCACTTTGGGGTTATATTTCTATCCTGTAATTACCCAAATTTACCCCATATTTTTCTTTGGCTACACTTTGCACATTCCCAACCATACCATTGCTATTACAATATATGAATATGTGCAGTACATATGATATATATTTTTTTCACAAGCGATATGCGGTTTGGTTGAACCACACGTCCAAGGCAGAGCGCCCAAGGCTAGTTGCTTATTTCACCTTGGCGGTTACTAGCTTCCACTGTTCTCTGTCTTCAGAAAAAGAACGAAGAATGTTAATGCATCTCGTGGTATCATGTGCAAGCATATACAGGCCGGTCTGCAAAGGAGACCATACTGATTGCATTTGCAAGCTTGCGAGCTGCAAACTTCCAGTCGCTGTGAATGTACAGTATGCAAACCGGCTTTTGCAGTAAAAATCGGTTTTTGCAGTAAAAACCGTTTTTTGCAGTAGAGATTTTTGCAGGGATGTCGACTGCTGTGCGACCTCCAAGTCGCTGGTAGCGGAGCTTGGGTGGGTGGGATTGCATGCATGCATGAATTAAATGCTAGTGATCCCAACCATGGAGCCAATTGCTCGGCTGCGTCGAGCAGCTAGCATGCGTAGCGATCGTCGATGTGTGCTGAGAACCATACCCTGAGCATCGGATATTGAATAGGATCAATATATTGAAATCAACCTCTAGATTTTCAATACTGACCGTTGAAATTTGAGACATCTTTTTCAATAAT
>BGPT01000590.1:246637-280365 GCA_003297045.1 Symbiodinium sp. clade C Y103 | reverse complement strand
TCCTTCTCAGCAATGAATCTTTCTCAGCAACGAACCTCTCCTATAGGTTTGCCATTTTTGAAACTTCCGCCACCGCCTTGTGCGGTACTACTGGTAATAAATACCCCCCTAATAATAAAAACTACCCGGGGTGTTTACTATTTAGGGGGGGGGTTTAGTATTAGGGGGAAAGGATTAGTCACACCTGTGGTGAATTTTGAATGTTTGAATCTTACTTTGTATAGTAGCTTTGGCCCGGTGATGAAAATAAGAGTTCTACATTGGAATTCTACAAGAGTTTCAACAGACAAATGTCCTGCTGAAGAATTGGAAGTCAGCAGTTAAATTGGAGTCATGCCAATCAACCTGGGGACGGGAATTATAGTCCCTTCCCCCGTTCATATTAAAACCCCCCCACAGAAACCATGATTTAGTACGGGATTTTTGGGTGGCGAAAAAGGCTTAAATCATCACCTTTGGCTTTCCCGAGAAAGACGGTCTAGAGGAAACTTTGGTGCAATCCTGGGACGTTGGAAACGCTGGAAAATCAGAAGAAACTCAGGGAGTCGGTTCATGACAGCCGGTGTACCAGGCGGAGGGAAGCAAGAAAGGCCGCGGGACCTGGGACCATGTGGGACCCGTGGCACATGCTGTGTTGACGGGTCAAGAGTATGAACATTTGGGATTGAGCCAATTATGTACATTGCTTGAGCACCAAAAGATGCGATTGAAACAATGGCAGGGAGACTTTAGGCAAAAAGTGGGGATAGCACCACTTTCATGTCGAGATTTCGCCAAGAAAAATTGGTAGGAGAAGCAATATTGACCTCCAAAAATCATCAACCACTGCTACTGTGACGGGCTGTGAAATTGGTTGAGTTTGGTGCGGCCCGCACAACTGTTTCTCCTTTAAGCCTGGATGTGGTGAGGCAAGGGCAAGGGCAAAGGCAAAGGCAAGGATGGCGAGGCCATTGTGAGGGGCTGCCTAGGTTCAGTCGAAGACTATCCAAAACTATGCATTCTCTTGGCATATAAACATGCCTTGATCCCAGAAGCAGACCTGCAACAGCCGGTGGCAGTTGGTACCAATTTCTGGCCTTCAGCTCTCCATTGGGGACGCCTCAAATCCAGGGATTGGCAGGTGCTATGAACCCAGTATTGACGATATCCCCATCTTGTGACTACATTCACTTTCATGGATCATCATGGATCTCGATTCTGGTCAAATCGTATACATGTTTGTTAATGGCTGTTGGTCAAATTCCACTTTGACAATCTTACTGGTGCTTAGCAGGGAGGGAATGACCTATAATAACCACTAAGAATCATCCCAGCAACCCCCATTCCCTACGTTTGTTGGGTGGGGAGGCCCACATTTTTGTTGGTGCCAGGAGCCCATGATGAGCCGCGCCGAGTTCTTTGCTGCCAGCCCTGTCATCAACTGCGTCAGAACACCCAGAGATTGGGCGAACGGTGGCCATTGAAACCCCGTAGAAAATTCGGATGTAACCAGTAGTATACCAGCAGTCATTCACAAACACTTGAAATAAGAAGACACTTGGAATAAGAAGACGACCAACAAGTGCGATTCAACACATTTTTTCTTTGAAATACACATACACTGAAGACATTCTTGTTTTTTCGTCATTTTCACTGCAACTTTGTTTTGTTGGTAGCGAGGAGTTTAATACCAAGAAGACTAGAGATGGGTTTGTCTCCAAATCTGGTTAATCAATGTCAATGTTAATCATCATTGTCCCACCTTAGAACTGCATTAAAACACAATCAGCCCCTCACAGACAAACTCTGAGAAAGTTCTGAGGCCTTTCAGATCCCAGGCGTCAAGGCAGCCGGGCACGCTCTGACGTTCGTGCCGGATCATTACGGATCTGCAACATGCGGATCAACGCATTCTGCAACATGTGAGGATGGCTCAAAATTATGTACCAAAAATGGTCATCTTTAATGGTAAATTAACATAAACCAACCAATTATAGGGTCAATGATTTTGAGCCATAGCCATGTGGACATTTTTTTCAGAAAGACAATTCGAAAAATCAAATCTGATAAAGATTCAGGATCTGCAGATGAAAAATGCGACTTCTTTCGGTTCCCAAAAAAAACACGTCAGGCCGCTGAGAGCTCCATGGAGAATCTGGTGGCGAGGTGCCGAGGGCCTAGGGCTAGTCCTTGGATCATTCCACCTGGTAATTGGTTGATACATGTTGATACCCAGCTAACTGTTTTTTTCCACTTACAACTGGGTTACAACATGGTGTAGATATAACCTTAGTTGCCAAATGTTGCCAAGCAGTTGCAAAGTAGGGAGATCCTCCAAGGATTCCCCCCCCCATTGTGGCAGGGTATTGACCCATCAGCTGATGGGGGAAGCCCATGTCAAGGTCGGCCAATCTCTTCATTTGGCTCATACCCCCCCCATCTAAAAACTCCGCATGCCATCCCAGCATTTGAGGTGTTTGGAGGGGATATCCTGCGAAAATCATGGGCTTCTCATCCAAAAAAAGTGAGGTGCCTCTCTTTTTTTTCCCGAAAACTCTCTGCCTTTACCATCCGACACTTGAGATGTCGAGTCATTTTTCCGCCATTTTCCGCCGGCACCAGATTTCACAACCTGCAGGATGTTCAAGTCGCAGGGAGTCGGCTGGTTTTCCTCCACCAAGTTCCAAGTACCGGTGGGATCCAAAGAGGCTGATGCCGGGGCTGGGAATCCTGTCGTTCAGCTGGGATTCATGGGATGTTGGATCCAAATGATCCCTTGGATTGTGAAA
Source organism: Symbiodinium sp. clade C Y103 (assembly GCA_003297045.1). Lineage (NCBI taxonomy): Eukaryota > Dinophyceae > Suessiales > Symbiodiniaceae > Cladocopium > Cladocopium sp. clade C. The sequence goes on along the minus strand of BGPT01000590.1, from coordinate 277,597 downwards.
GTGACTGAAAGTGTTGAAGCAAGAAAACACCTTCAAATGGTTGATGTTGACTGCTAGGCGTAGTTGGCAGACCTTTGGTTGATCAATCGATTTACACCGAAAAATAAGACTGTGAGTCCCTATGTACACATGGAAATCACCCCAACCAAGACAAACCAAGACATATTCATTTCGCGGGCCAACCTTCCAGGATATTCCAGTTACGTGGTGGGCACCGGCAGAGGTAACTGTGCAAGCGCAAGTGGTGATGAACGTGGCCGGCTCCAAGCATTGGGAGGATGGCGAAGGTGCGGTGCCAATACCTGGGGCTGCAGTGACGCGAAAGGATTTCAGAAAATTGGTGAAATTCAGGGAACCCCACAAGTGGCTTGTCATGCTAACATTGAATGTATTGACTTTGATTGTTTACTCTATTGATTCATTTTTTTGAAATGCAGATGGTCAGAGTTGGTCCGATTCTCCTTGCGCTTCTTGCTGCTAGAGCATTTCAGCATCTAAGTAGCATGACTGTGGCCAGCCACATCAGATGTGTCCCTTCGCCCTTTCGGCTTCAAGCAGTTCCCATTAATTTTTCTGTGCGATTGATTTGTTCCGCAGCGCAAAGGGGTTTTCCGAAAGGAACTGCCCAACCGCGACCGTCGTTTCATTTCAATGGTAGTGCCTTCGTCGGCCGATGCTGATTACGAGGCGGGCCGATTCCTGGTGTTTTTGGGCTTCTTATTGTTGTTGTTGTTGTTGTTGTTGTTGTTGTTGTTGTTGTTGTTGTTGTTGTTGTTGTTGTTGCTGCTGCTGCTGCTGCTGCTGCTGCTGCTGCTCTGGAGCTCTCGGACACAAGAGATATGATTCACGATTTTCTGTTGTCAAGATAAAGCCGTGGAATGTGTAGAGGCGTTGACGAGACATCTTAAGCTTGTGGCAAAGGAAATGATGGGGAAGCTGGGACAAACCTATATGATTAATAGCGGTTCATATCCTGGATAATGTTTTACTACCAATTGCAGAAAACCGAGACCAATGGAAGCAAATAAGCAACTAGCTTGGGGTGCGCTGCTGCGGACGTGTGGTTCACTATGAACTGCATATCGCTTGTGAAAAAAATCCTGGATCATGATTTTCTTGGCTGGTTGACAAGCCTATATTTTTTATTCGTTGCTTGACATGTCCGATGTTTCGTTTTGGGTCTGATTTGTTGCTGGTTAAAGCCCCCAGTCATTGGTTCGCACATCTTATTTTTCTGTATGTTCCTCCAACATGTTTGCTGGCAAAATGATTGAACATCTCCAACTGGATTGAATCTCCCTTTTTCATCCTTTTTCTTGCTCCATCTCTTACCACCAGGGCTTGCCAGCTCCCTGCAGGCGCAGTGGTGGGGTCAGGCACCTCAAGAGCAAATCTTCATCCTGGTGCTGTGCTCAGTGATGGCTGGGTGGTGATCACTGGTGGTGAGGTTTACGATTCATCACTGATGATGGCAACTGGATGAAGGATGGTAAAAGACATGGGTTGATCAACCATGAAAGAATCTAGGAAATGACAATACTGAAGAAAAGAACTCGCTAAAGAAATCATGAAGAACTCTTGGTGCCATCAACTGATGGTGATTCGATGCTTCTCACAACATCATCAGGCCCGTGCCGTAATGTCAGGTGCCGGCCGACCAGTACCAGTGTGGCTATATGCCTTGGGCGCAGCAGAACTGGCCCATGACCTCCCCGGGACTGGACCTCAGCTAAGCCGCAGAAAAACGATGGTTCGTTGTGTTAGTTTATAAGTGGGAAACCAATGGAAACCACTCGTCAGTGATGGTTGGTTGAAAATTATAAGTGGGAAAACAAGGAAATCTCTCATACCCATCTCATGGGGGTGAGTGTCTTGCCCTCTTCGGCGAAGTTGAGGGCACCCCAATTTCGCAGGGACAAGCAACAAACAACTGGCTGGTGATTTCGAAGGTGGGTTGATTTTCTGTCCCTACTTGGGCACGGCACAAATCATGAAACTGGGGTTTCAAAGGTTGACATAGCCAGTGGGGGTATCAACTATGGACATGGATATCAGTAGACAATATACTGTACTGTCAAAAATAGGAGTTTTGAAATATCTTTGTTTTCATGTGTTTTCATGATGTGTTTGCGTCATTTTGATTAATTTTGTATCGTGTTGTACAATGTTGTATCATTGTGTACCATTTTGCATCATTTTGTATCATGTTGTCTCATGTTCTTTTTTTGGTATCTATCCATCTATCTACCTATCCATCTACCTATCTCCCTGTCTACCTATGTACCTCTCTACTTATCCACTTATCTATCTATCTATCTATCTATCTATCTATCTATCTATCTACCTACTGCATAAGTCTATATCATCTAAGTTACTGTAATCCATTCTACTGTAATCCAATCTACTGTCATCCAATCTGCTGTAATCCAATCTGCTGTAATCAACTGTAATCCAATCTGCCCTAACCCAATCTAATCCAATCCTATCTTAAGTAAATCTAATCTAATTTGATCGAATCTAATCTACAGCTATCTGAATACACCCATCGATAGCACGTGTAGTGTATCTACGGGCCTGTGTGAGGAGCTTGGACCATGGATTCCATGGTTGCTCCATGTCAGCCGCAGATGCAGATGCCGCAGATGTCGCCTCAGGCGACGCCGTTGATGCCATGGATATCTCCAACGGCAATAGGGACATGCATCATCATTGTAGGGCATAAAAAAATATATATATATATATATCATGTATATATTGATATTCATATTTATGGCATACATAGCCACCTTATGACACGATCTCCACCCCAAATAAGAATACCCTTTGTCAATTTAACAGTTTGCTATGGAACATCATCATTTCTAGTAGGTTGGCCATGGCTTCCTGTAACAGATTACCAGAGAGTATTCTCAGTTTACACCACCTGCTTTCCATAATTCATTCGTTATAATGTCCACCTGTTCATGGTGTTTCTGCCATACTTGGTGGCTCATCCCAGTTAGTAAGTGGATGAGTTCACCCCAATCATAACTGGACTAACTCTACTTATCCTACTTCCAACTCTGATTACAACCCACTTGCGGAGATGAGCCACCAAGTAGACTTCATGGGATATACCCTCTGGTAATTTAACCTAGCCAAATGGCCGTGATGATTTCCAAGTCTATTGATCCCTTTGGATTATAGGTAAATCACCATGTTCAATAGGAATCTACCATAGTTCACCAGGGTTTGCACCGCCTTTGCAGGCGCAGCCGAAGGTTGAGCCCTCGCAAGCCGCGCCTGCGGCGCTTGCGCCTGCGGCGCCCGTGCCGCCGCACGTGGCGCCGGCGCCTGCGGGGCCTGCTGCGGTGCAGCCGATGGCCCTGAACGGCACCAAGTGGCTTGGCACGGGGCATGGCATGGGATGGGTACATGAACCATTGAAATACCTGGGTTACCTTGGTTTAATGGGGTTCGTATAGGTGTATTACTGAATTTGTTGGGGATTCTGATAGTCCCAAGTAGGGAAACCTATGAACCAACTAGTGCAATGAGATGGGACGAGGGTATTTTAAAGGGCTCATATGTCTTGGTATAGAATGGGAATACAACCATCATAGAATATCCCGATAGCAGTGATATAACCATACAAAGCTTCAGATTGGAAAGTTTTTCGTTTTTCGGGACAATCAGCAAATATCAGCAACATTTTGTATGTGTTAAGGTTGAAGGGTATTTTCATGTATTTTCTGAAACTCCATGATGTGGGTGGGTCACAACTATTTTGAGAACTTGTCAAGTTGTTTTTCCTTTTTTTCCAATTATATCTTGGACCTGAGTGTTATGTTAGGTTTTGGCGCACATTTCATGTTTGCCGTTGTGTGGCACACAACTTGTTGCGGACAGTTGAAGTAGTAGCACTGAGAGCAGTGTTCCACTTGGACCGGGATGTTCGCAAAGCACTGCAATCAACTCAGGACCAACTGGTCTGACGAACCGATCGGTGGTGAGGTGCGTCAAACTGTTGTCTGAAGGTACATTTGGGTGACCCAAAAATTGCGGACTGACGAAATCCATCTGTTCTAGCGCAGGGGGAGCGCAATGTGACCAAAGCCTAGTGTCTGCCATCTTTGAATGTACTGTATCTCTTTGCTTTTAGATCCATTCTGATAGTTGGAATTATTGCTGCTCAGTGACTCAGTGATATCCTACATGTTCTCTTTGAGATGGACCCTGTGGCAGAGCAGGCTCGAAAGCCTGTGGAATCCAAACCCGGTCCATGCTAGGAGCGGGAACTCCTACCATGATTTAGTAACTGATGTGGGGTGTCCTCAATGTATTGAGCATTAGATATTTGAGGCCCCACAATGCCCCAATGGCCTTATTTTCAGCTACTTTCAGGTAGGTGAATTAAATTCATTCAGTCACTCAGATATAAAGTCAAGAATAGTATCATAGTATATATATATATATACGTATATATTAATCTATATTGATATACCTGGAGAACCAAAAACACAAAATTTCCGGTCATTATGGGATAAAGCCGTAACGTTATTTTTTTTGTCAAATATTGTTTTTACCCGTAATGACCAAAAAAAAAAAGTCAAATCAAAAGAACGCTGCAGTCCTACCCGTAGCAAAACCGTATTTGTTCGACATGTTGTTGAAAACAGACCGTAAAAAGCCGTAGCAACTCTCACACAAGTGGCTCCAGACAATCAAAGCCATAGTGACCCAAAAAAGTGGTCTAGGCCGTTTGACAAAAAAAAATGGAATTATGGCTATATATAGAATTATATAGAGATGTCTATATATATATATATACATCTATGGAGGTTTCCTAAAATAGGGGTACCCCCAAATCATCCATTTTATGTTCGGATCATTATAAACCATCCATTTTTGGGTACCCCCATTTTAGGAAACCTCCATATATGTCATGTCCATACACAACATCTCGTCACACTTCCACAGTTTGAAGTCTCCCTAGGCAGACCTCCTGGACGCCCCAAAGGTGGACGATTCCTCGGCTCACCAGGCGATCAAGGTCCGGAATGTGACTGGGGGACGGGTTGAAAGGTCTGAAAGTGAGGGTAAACACCAACAATGATGGGGATATATTGGGTATATTGGGTATCAAAATGGTGATATCATGATGAAATCATGATTATAGAACATCATTACAACACTGATACGACACTGATGTTTTTGGGGTTGGTACTTGCGAATGGGGGATGTAGCCACCAATTTCAGGCCATGAAAGTCCATGGGGAAAATGATAATTCACCAGCGGATGAATGGGGTACCCTATTCTCAGACCAATTTTTTTTGGTCGGTGTTTTTAAAACAAATGGCTTCAAACATGTTCTTTTGATTTGTCCTTGAACAAAATGGTGTGATGATACTTTAAAGTCCATCAGCACCATTAAAAAATCCGCACATTCATCCATCAACCCCGGCAAAAAAAAAGTCCACCCAAAATCCACCAAACATCCATCAAAAATCCATCCCAAATATCCCTTTGGTTTTTTGGACCGGGCCAGGACACCCAAGAGACCCAAGAGCTGCGTCGTCCCACCTCCAGCGCCGCGCGGCGCCTGCGCCGCAAGCGCGCCTCGGAGCGCCAGCGCCAGGCGGAGGCGCCGGATCCGAAGGAAACAGCAGATGTTGAGACGATTTTTGGAAGAAAATCAGGAGAATTCTGGGATTTCTAGAACATGTTGGGGTTTTGTTTCAGCCGAATTGGTGATTTGAAGGGGATGGATGTCAGCCTGCTTTGGAAGTTGTATCCAAGAAAACATGGGAAATTTGGGAAGACATGTAGAGGTGAACGATTGCACCAGCGAGTGAAAGCACACTTTTGTTGGAACATTTGGGAAGGTGAGTTTTAGAAGTTCCGGAGGTGAAGAGGCAAAAGACTGGGGCTGCAGCAAAAGATCTGGCTGACTTATAACATGATTATATCATATAACGACCATCACCGGCCGACATCACCAGAAATGATGGGTACTAAGACGGTGCCCCAAAATCACCAGCAAAAGACGAGCATTGAACATATTGAACCCCCTAATAATGGAGTAAAAATGAAGGTTGAAGCTCAACTTGAAATGGGGATATGGATATATCACCAGCAGAAGACGGGGATCTATTCATGCTGCTTTTCTGCCCAGGCAGATCCCAATCCCTATCCCGAAGAGCTTGACATGGACCAGCTGCGCAAACGTTTGGAAACAGATCCCAACGGCGTGGCTGGACAAATGCGTGGCCATGTAGCCTGGCGAAGTGCTGGGGATGTGAGGCTTCCGAGGTGACAGCATCAAGGTCTGCAGCTGGTTTTGCTAATGGGAAACGGGGATCAAAACTACTCACTGATGTAACGTTCCACCTCTGCTCAAGGTGGTTTCAGAAAAAAAAAATCGTTGGGGGCTCCAAGAGTCCATCCCCAGACGTGGGATTTGCATGTATGTGGATATAATTACACTCTGTATAGATCTACATAGTAATAGCTAGTCCCCTAGGTTCAATCCATCACTCCCAACATGGGTTCTGACCTAGGTCTACGACTTGGCTCGGGATCCTTCTCACTGCCGCCTGTTGCAAGAGGCCAGGTTTGGGCCGTGCCTCCTTAGCCTGAACCAAACCTGGGTTTGTCTCAAAACAAGGGATAGTGGAACAGGTTAACTAACGCTGGGATTTTTGGGTTCCCAATTTATAATTTTGAGACAATCCCGACCCGACTCTTAAATTCTGAGTTTTGATCTCACCCCAACGATCCGCGTGAGACAATTGTTTTTTTTTCAAGCTCAAAACAGACTAAAAATGATCACAAACTTGGATCATCAACAAGAACCAATATGAATTTCATCTAAATTGCCAGGTGGTACAATTTTACCAAGTGTTTGGAACAACCAACAATGAACACCCGACAAAAATCACTTGGAAGAATGTGGTGCACGTTCCAGGCTAGGCCGAATCCCAACTTTTTCATGGTGACATCTATGATTTTTTTTTTGCTGAAAGTCCAAACTATTTATATGTTTGTCACCATTTTAAAAAAATGGATGTTCAACTATCCAATGATTATGTGTGAACTTCCATTTTTATTTTGGTTGAACATCCCTATAATATCCTATAATATATCCTTATTTTGTTGCTCCGAAACGCCACCGCCGTTACGCATTCAGCGTAGGTGCTGGAGCGCTGCAGCAGCCGCGAGGGGCAACGCCTCGCCGAGGAGTTGCAGGCGACATGTCATTGGATTGGTTGAAGGGAAAATCTGCAGGAAACCATGGAGAAAATCCCATGAAATATGGGTGTTTCCTGTAAATTTTCCATTACACCAATCCAATCAACATGTTGCGATGTCATTTTTCCGTAAATTAGCTCTGATCATTATGTAGTATCAATTGTTGAGAATGAATCCATTCTTGCTATTAAATATTGATTAGCCGTAGTTGCTATCATTATCTATTATCCAATCTTTTTGGAATGTGTTGACATTTTCTTCCATATTAGTCAGTGATGCCAGGTTTCAACTGTGTAAATGTTGATACTGAAATTGCAAGGAACACCATCCAAGTTTTGCTAAACGTTGGTTTGGGAGTTTGGGGGATAGATTGAGCGATGTTCCCTCTTCCAAGACTTGCTATATCTAGACAAAGTCTGGTAGAGTGTGAACACATTTGTTGATTATCATATTATCTTATTTTCTTAAGTTAGATGTATATAACTGACGCAACTTAATATAGGCAAACTGCTCATTATGACATGTTAGCAGTACTCACATCCTGAATTTGATGACCCCAGGGCCGTGTTTGGGAGCTATCGACCTGCCCCAATGGCAACTTCGTGGCAGCTCGGCATCGGGGGAAGCCATGGGTGTGAAGGGTGACTGGTTGGTGAAAATGAGGAGATTTACGAAACTTCGTGGGCTGTTCAGATGTTTAGTGCAATGAGATGAAATGAGTGAAATAAGCTATATAACTATATGTCTATTCATTTCACAGTATCACTGTCATCACCCAATATTTTTGTGGATATTCAAAGAAACAGACACAGCAAATCGCACTTTTAGTGTGGAGAATAATGGCACACCGGGAGATTTTAGTTTGCCATATATTTTCAGTCGCACCAAAATAGAACGTGGTCTTTTTCCACAGGGTTCACAGCTTTGGTCACATTTCATAAACCAATCCTTTGATTCATGTGGAGGCTATATTTGAAGCGACTTTGAGAAGATAATATACATCTTTTATCGAATTTCTGGCAACATCCTCATATATTTCATGGTTGAATCTAAGGACATTTCTTCTAGAATTGGATGTGTTCAATATTTCCAGGACACCTCAACAACTTTTGTTTGAGGATATGCTTTGCCTTAAACCCAGCTTCAGGACATGCCCAGCCTACAGCCTGAGGTTCAGAAGGTGATTTCGCACCTTTCAGTCTCCGCCAGTGAGTTTATCGCGCACGAATTGCAGGGCTGGGCGGTGCATGCCGCCAAGAATCGACAAGCTTGCCGCATCTTGTGCCGACTTCTGGAGACTGGGGGGATACGTGTTCAAGAGCAGAGATTGAGCTGATGATTTGTGGGGAGCATGATGTGACGTGGAGATTTTTGGTGGGAAAGCATGGTGGCAAAACATGGTGGGAAAACAGTTTATATTGTTGTGCCAGAATCCGAGAAGGTGTTGATTTGGATCAGGAACCTGGCTAGACCCAAGAGCTGTCCCTCCATTGGTCCTCCATTGGTCCAGGAGTTTCGTGGAAGTGGTGCCACTTGGGACTTGATCGATGAATTGCTGAAAGACGTGGGCAGCCTGTGCCAACACAGCTTTGCGCACCATGTGATCCAATCAGTCCTTGAACATGGCAAGGCGGGAGCGCAGCAACACTTGGAGATTGAAGGATTCGACTGGTGGGAAAAAATGAAGATTGAACCATTGAACATCATTGAACTAATTATTATACTGCAATCCAACAAGAATTGAGAATCGAAACATGAGAAGTTGGAGGTTGAAACATGTTTAAACACTGACAAGTGGAAGTTGAACCGCTAAAGGGTGGGGATTAAACGAACCAATCCTTGCATGGAATGTTCATCAACAACCAGCCGGATATCACCAATATCCAAATATTTTCAACATTTCTGCATCCTCACCCGTTGATCAAATCAACGTGTTGCTGGTTTTGCCAGGCTGAGCACAAGGAGCTGATCGCCGATGCGTTGCTGTTGGATGGATTCAGGCGATGTGCTGCGGCTTGCGACACCTGGTGATGGGTAGGTGAAGACGACTGGCACATGAGTTACCCTCTGGTAATTAAACGTAGCTATTGAACATGGCTATTTATAGTTGATTTCCCCATTGAACATGGTGATTTTCCATAGTTAATGATGTTAGTTTACCGAAGGGTATGATTCAAGTGATGTGATTCAAGTGATGATGACTTTTTTCTACTAACCACCTCGAAGGGGGGGGTAAATCCTCCCATGTAGGGCACAAAAATCCAGAACAAATTTGGGTTCTCTTTCATTTTTGCTCTACATGGTTCGCAATACTTCACTCCTAGCCAACATGCAGGGTATCTAAGATTTCTCATGATGGGGATCCATCCAAGACCTTGAGACCCAGAATTTGATGGATGAACAGTGAAAACGGCCAAACTTTGCACCCCATTTTTGAGCGATATTCAAATAGAACACCAAACCATCAACTAGTGCATGGCTTCGCATGAAATCTCGAGCTCTCAAAGACCACCCTTGGCATTTTGTTCTTCCAATGTTTTTTCTTGCAAAGGTGAAAATTGATTTGTTCAACTTAAACAATTTCCAACTCAGACCCACACTTTTTCACGCATGCCGACTCTGAAATGGACATGAACTGACCCAGATGACCCCAGCCGACCTCAAGTTGCTTTTTGTTTGTTGGAATTGCTTTGCAGGTTTGCGACCCACAAACATTCCAGCTACCTCATCGAGAAGGTGCGGTGGTCCATCCTATCCTCCAAAACATATTCCCCATTGTCCGTTTTTTTTTTAGAAGTGGACTCCCATAATATTCCTATTGTTTTCCATTGGATTCCCATCAGATTCTCATTTTTATTTCCATTAAATTGGATTCCCACCATACCCGCACGTGATTTTTCGCCATGATAGCCGCATTCTTCGTGGTCCCAACAGGTGATCCCGGTCCCAGGTGCTGTGCTACTGCAGCGAGCGCGACCAAGAGAAGTTGGTCCGCTCCCTCGGAACCTTGCCCAAGCTACTGGAGTGCCTTGATGGCAGTGGGGTTTAGGGGTGGCAACGGCGATTTCCGGATTGCCCTTGACCTGGAATTCCAATGAATTCCAAGCAGAATGGGATCGATATTTTGATGCAGTGATGGCTTGATGGATCATTGAAGATGGGAATTTAAGCCCGTAATTGTTTTTTTTTGCTGGGTTGAACAAGTGGTGAATGGATGTGAATGGTGGGATAGTGGTTATATAATCACAATAAATGAACGAAGACGTCTTTCGGCTCGGTAACTAGGGTTAGCCATGTCCATGGCTGCCAAGAATCCTCAAGTGAATGGATTTCTGACCAGAAAAAGGCCGTGACATATCACCATGATTCACCATGAACTATCTACAGTTGTGGACTGGGATCCCTTGCAGATGATTTGTGACGACTCCATCAGCTTGAAACAGACATCCATCGATTTGTGCATTTGTGCGGAAATTGAACATCTCCTGAAAATGTCCGGTCCTTCAAACCATCACCACTTCTCGGGTTTAAAAGGCGCAGCTTTCCAAGCCAAATCCATGTCGCTTCATCCCCAAATTGTTGGTGTTAGAGGCGAGCAGGTCCCCATTTCTAGTGCGTCACTTTCTGAAAAAGACGCATTTACTGTGAAGACATGCTTTTCTTTACAGATTTGCAGCCAAAACTGATAAGTTGGTTTCAGTGAACATTCACACTCGTACGTTATAGTTATACAATGTTATACAGTTATACATGAATATAATTAGTGTATGTCATTTTACGGGGAAAAAACCTGGGAACGACCATGGAAAAGCCCATGATCTTCAGCGATTTTCCCAGCATCGCCCTGCCAACCTCCTTGAAGGTTGGCCAAGACGCCCTACGGTTCGTTCGTGGCCCGGGCGCTCCTTCGCGACGATCGCGTCAATTATGAAGGAGCCATGAGGCTTTTTAAGTCACTGGAGCTGTTGAAAAATGGTGGGTTTGAGTCACTGAAAATTGGAAGTGTTGGGATTCTAACTTTATCAACAGTTTACTTGGAGTGGGGTTCTAAGTCTCAAACATGGGGCTTAAAGCAATGAAGAATGCAGAGGAAAATGGGGATTCTTTTACCACCGAGATCATTGAAGGGTCTAGTTGCTGGACCCCAAAGTCCCAGCCGAGGCAACATCAAAAGGAGCTTGAAGAGTCCAAACACGGTTTCCGCTTTTTGTCGGATCTTGGACTCGTGGTTTAGTTTGCTGGAGCGCCCCTTGGCAATGGGACAATGGCGATCATGTTCTCGGAAGCTATGGATATTCTGCTAAATATCTTGTGGTTGAGAGATGTTGATTCGATTTTGAGACCTTCAAAGTCCAGATGCTGCAATGCTTGTGAAATGCAATGATTGGTGACAAGGACCATCATCCGCTGGGACTGTCTTGATACCTCCACTTTGATTTCTGTGTTGCTGATATGAGCTGAGTAGCCTCAAGAAGGGTCAAGAATGGTGCTTCTGAATGCTTCAACTGCATTTTCGAGATATCCCAGATTTGGATAGAAGATGATAGAAGTGGTTTGACGGAAAGTCTGTAGGAACCCCATTTTTTATGGGTCAAGACCATCCAGTTCATCCTCCTGAGGCTGCACGGTGCGCGCGTTGCAGTGGCTCGTGAAACCCGCCCGTTGAGGCGTTCTTTCCTCCCCCAAAAAGGTTAGTAGTTCGGTTGAGGGGTCCTGATGTTTCCCCATTTTGGGTGGATTTCAACCATGCCAAAGATGACAACTACATCTAAAACATGGCAAGGTTCACCCACTGGTGGTTGAATTTTTGGTGTGGCACTGTGCCCGGGGGAAACATCGGGATCCGCGTGATTTGGCGCCCGTTGTGGTGAAAAGCGAATTCAGAACGCAGGGAGCTGGGCGCTGGTGGAACCACCTTGGCCCCATCATGGCGCTGCTCCGGCGAAAGGTTGTACAGATCGACTTGTTGTCCCCTGGAAAGTTGGCTGGATCCGAGGATCCATTGTGGGAGATGGTGCTAAACTTCATGTTGAAGTTGATGTCTGAAGAGGAATGATGTGTAGACTTAAGTGGCAGACAGGCTCAGACATGATACTGATGTATTCCATATATTACAATATATTACTGATATATACTGATGAGATTTTAAAAGCGCTGGGATGATCCCTCAAATAAGTCTACAATGTGGCTACACATCTCAGTAATTTAGAGATCATCCCAGTCGCTACCTCCCTGGCCTGGGTGCCTTCTGTTTTTCGACACGGGTTTGTTTGAACATGGGGGTATACCTTCAAAATACATTGCTGAATCATCATTTTAATATATTCTAATCATCATTCTGTCCAGTGAAAGGGCCAGAGATGGAGAGTAAATCCCCCAATTTTCGGACAAACCCTACATTATTGGCACCTCAAAGTGCCGCGACTGCGGCCAGTTTGGAGCACCATCATGACCGACGCCAGGGCGGGCGACGACAGGGCACCGCAAAAACCCCTATGGAACAAATTCTCCGGGGCGGTGCCACGTCGCAAGTCGCGCCTAACTACCGCACAGTGCATGTGACAAACCGCGAGTGCATGAAGTTCGTGACAAATCAAAGCTGAGCCCGAGATTTTTGCAGGAACTTTCGACGATTTTGCTGGGTTTTGGAAGTGTGATTTCCTGGGAAGTTGTAAAGTAAGTGTATCATTTGAATTCATTTGACATATAAAAACTTCAACAGGCCACAGATTTTCTGAGCCAACAATTGCAGTCTCGCCAGGGCTTAAGCAGCACTTGGATATGGCTCCAAACCACCGAACGAAAAAAACGCTTCGGAGGCCTGGATGAAGCCATGAAGACCCTGGAGCAGCGTCTCGAGGCCAGTTGATGGTAGACCCTTTAATAATCTTACATGGCCAGGAAATGTTTCAACACACATGGGAAATAGGGGAATATACGTTACATACCCTTCTTATCAGGACATATCCACATTTTATGAAAAACATATGAAATTATGGATATATAATATAGGGCGCCTATCTCTGTTGCCGGATTGCCAGAAAGTAATGTGCATAAACCCGTGGTGAATTTCGCCCTGGAAAAACACCATCGAAGATGGGACACCAGAAATCAACCGTTGTTTGGTAAACCAACTGGTGAATAGATATAGAATAACTTACTTCCAGCAATGGACGCCCAACAAAAAAAGAACTGATTTATTTAGTACGGTCCAATGATAGGTGGCGTCATTCGTGGTGGGGACATGGGTCAAACTTCAAGACCTCTTGGGAGCGTTTTTTGGACTCCCCTTCTGGCTTTGTCTCAATGGGGGATTTACCATGACTCGCCCACTCCATATGTGGCAAGTCATGGGATTTTTGGGGCGGTATACCATGGTTTACCCTATTTGGAGGTTTCCTAAAATAGGGGTACCCCCAAATCATCCATTTTAATAGGATTTTCCATTATAAACCATCCATTCTTGGGTACCCCCATTTTAGGAAACCGCTCTTGTTGATCGGCCCAAGTGGAGTCATTAGCGATTCAGGTCTTCCACTGGGGTGGCCCAGTGGTCCCTGGTATATAGAGTATGCCAAATACATCTTACTTACCTCTTGGCATTCTTTTGGTGGCGGCGACTGCGACCCGAATCACCCTGGAAGACTTGTCCAAGGAAAACAAGTCTGAGCACCCGGGATTGCAGCTGCCTTCATCCGCTAAGGTGAGGGGACCGCTCAAAGAAGGGACTCAATCCTTTCTCCTTTGTTTGGGATGAAATATCGCTCTTAAGTTTGAGATGAAACATCACTCTTCGATGGTTGAATAGTCGCTCACCCACTGAACAGATGATGTTTACCGGGGAAATATGTGAAACTTGCTCTTTGATTACACGCCAGGTAACTGCCCGCGTCACCACTGATGGTGTTGTGAAATGGAGCAGCACTGGAAGCGTGTCCTACAAGTCCACTGCCTGGTATCTCACAGCTGTTTCGGACCACATCCTGAAGTTCCAAGAAAAGCCAAAGAGCGGTGCAGATCATCGCCGAACGACCTTTGTGGGTTGGAACAGCCTTCTCAGTGGCATGGTGTCAAGATACCTCTTCGTGACGGAGTACGATGAGGAGGGGACCTCGATTGCTTCCTGGTGCTTGATGTCTAAAGAGCCGCGAAACAAGGGCTACATCGACCCCTTTGTGGAAGTTCAGGACTGTTTGGTGGTCTTACTTAACTTAACATGTTCATATTTTTTCTTTACATGTTTGGATCGATTTCGGATGACAAACGAATTAAGTAATCCCAATTCACAGATCGATTCTGGGGTCAAACGCGACAGCAGAGGAGAAATTCATGTTGGACTCAGCTTTCAGAGGCGTCTGGTCCTGGAAAACGCCCACCATTGTCACTTCGCACAACACAAGGATGCATGGAACGATGAACACAGAGGTATTTGGCAAGAATACCATCAATGCGACTATTGTGTCAACCCGTGACGATCACCAGAGCGTCTTCACCGTTGAATACAGCGACCACGTGAAGGAAGCAATGCCAACACATAACAGCATCATCTACAAGTACATGGATGAGAGCTGTGACGAAGTGCCAAATTTTGAAGATGTGCCCCAGATCTGTGTAGATGAACTGTTGGCAGTTGAATATGCGTGTGGATATGCTGAACTGCAGTCCATCAGTGGCACTAATGCTCCCTGAATCTGCCTGGCGTGCTGCAAAGGCTTAAAACATTACTTACTTTTCATGTATGTTTCTCTCCCTTGAATGGGAGTTCAACCTGAAAATGTTGGGGTACGTTTTGCCTCCAACGACCATGGGCCATGGGGGTTTATCACATGATTGATATCACATGGGTTTGTTTGGAAATAGGGTATGGTACCCTAAATTTTGATGGATAATAGTATAATTGTTTATCCTACTCAATGGCCACAAAAAAGGGTGCTATATATAAATATATATATATATAATAAATATATATATATATATATATATATCATATCCCCAATTTTCAGACACACCCATGGCCAAAAACTCAGAATGAGACTCAGTCTCACAAAAACTCAACTCAGATCTCATCAAAATGTGAGGAATTGATGGTATACCCCATGTTGTATGGCCATTAGATCCAAGTTTTGGGAGATCATCTCCCTGTGATTTCCCCAATTTCGTGGAGAATTCCGGAGGCGGGTGACGGCACCAAGCCTCAGGAGGCCGGGGGGAACAAAGGCGTTTGAATGGGTTGGAATGATTTTTGATGTTTTTTTTTGACAACTGGGTTTTGAAACCAATTGGTTTGCCGAAGGCTTGAAGAGTTCTTTGTGCCACACACTTTCTGATATCGGAGAGATTTTTGGATAAACCATTGAAACACATGTCCAACAACATATTCAAAGCCCACCTGGTTCCCTTGTCGCGGCCAGGTGGATTCTGTGGCACCAGAGAAGTCTGAGGTGCTACAGCAGTCTTCGTGGGGCGATGTGGTTTTTAACCCCGCCAAAAAACTTGGTTGAACCCCAAAAGTATGGATTTAAAATGTTAAAAGATTTAACCATCAAACCTGGAAAAAAATAACAAACTAAACCTAGGGACGTAGAGGTTAATCGTTATCACAACCAACCATAGAGGGGGTTGAAGCAGCTAAAGTTCGTGGTTTAAGCAGCCAAGATGATATGTACATTAGACTTGAGGATGATAGTCATTTCACCACCGCATGATTGGGATGACAGATTCCTTGAAACGCGAGGAAATATGGGTCACAATTGAAGGCCTAGGGGATGACATATCGACTGGTCACTTTTTGTATCAATCCATCCGTTGTTTTTTTTGCGGGTCATGCAATTCTGATACTCACACATTTGATTTTTGATGCTATTGACCTTCAATGCGGCATATCCGTATATTTCACCAACCCCAAGTGGAGATACCGTCACGATGCAAAGCGCAGTGACAACGCAGGTACATCAGGCTGTGGAACATCCAGAGACAAGCGCACAGCAAGAGGCCGATGAACGGACCGCATCTTCCCTTTCGAGATGGCTATGTGTGGGGTGGTATATTCCATCTCCATTTTCAGACACATTCAGATATCAGATGGTTGGTTATCTCCTCATTCTATCCCAGTAAATATCCCCATGATTGGTTGTTTATACTACCATTTGCCCTATCCAACCCCCCCATTCACCAGGTGAATTTGGTCCCCTTATCCCTGAAGATTTCCTACAGAATCTCCTCTGCCAGGCTCCGGCTGAAGCTGCAGGGGACGCATCTGAGGCAGGAGATTCCGAACAAGTGTAGTGACCCCTGAATAGAAATGTCAGTGATCTTTATTTTAGAAGGCACTTTTCTATTTTTTTTGGGGTTACTATATAAAGAATCACAGGGATATTGATATTGAAGATATTGAACATATCCATTTGAGTCAAGTTGGCTTTCAGCAGTCTTATTCCCAGTAGCCGCATCCCAGAGGGATGTTTAGGGTCTTTTCAATCCCCAGTTTAGCTGGTTGACCCTCCACTCTTGATGGTCAAATAGTCAACAGTCAACAACTTTACTTTTTGGATGATAGCTGATTCAATTTGTATCTTTTGTGGTGGTTCTATCAAATCCAATCTACAGTATATTTTAGGTTGGTCAAATCCTGTGGTGGGATTGGGATTGGGATTGATACTTGTTGATTTATTATTGGATCCAACCAACTAATCACTAATCCCCAACTAACTGTATTTACAATCCCCTTGATTGTTGAGTAGTTGGTTATATGGATTGCCCAAGTTCCAGCCCAGCTCCGTCTCACATGCAGGCTGACGCAGCTACAAAGGCCGGCATGGGTTTTTTACTGCCAGTGTTAGGCATCCATTTTTAGGTACCCTCAGAGAATCAAACTTGGCAATGGGAAATCTCAAACCATGTATAAATGCATCAGATCTATATAAACAGGGTATTTTCATGTATTTTCCATTGCCAAGTCAGATTGCTAGAGGCTACCCATATCCAAGAAACAAAGCTGGTTGGCGCTGCCAGGAGCACGTTGATGAAGCGCCAAAGTCACCAAGCGTTGAGGTGAACTGATGGGCTGTTTGGGATGGCAGGTCAGTCATGGGATGTGGGGACTCAACAACGAATGGCCAGCTGAAGCAGCTGAAAATGCTGATATCACTAACAACATTATGGGATATATATGGCCATTGAACATTATTGATATATATATTGGGATATATATGGCCATATGTGGATGATCTCACCAATTGAACATACTGAGAGAACCAATAAGCAATGATAAATCAGTGGGTATGGGTCAAACATGAAGACACCACTAAGACCGTGAGATTACCCCCCCTATTGGTCGTGAACGATCCAAGTTGTTTACGAGCGCCAGGCTGCTGATATGGAAGTTGGAGCAAAGCAGGAGGCAGGTGCCGGGCTATTCTCAAGTCTCAAGCCTCTGGGGTTCCCTAAAATCACCATTAGTTCCTTCCCATCAAAAATGGAAGAACAACTAGCAGTTGTGGGGTCCCGCATCACTTAAGAACCCCGGAAAAAAACATGTGATTGTTGTGATTGTTGGCTTATAAACACCATTAACGAGTTCGTCATATCTACCACAATCATAGCATTCACCCGGTTGCAATGTATTGCATGTCCTTCACATCAATGACGGCAAGATGCACCATGGCTGGACCTGAGGATGTGAAGATGAACGATGACGCGAAAGTGGAGCCTTCCGAGGCGCAAACCGACGGATGGATTGAAGGGAACATTCGCGGATGAAAACATGGTGAAATCATCCTTTTTTGATTATAAGGTATAGGAGAACTTTGCCAATTTCCCTGCCAATTCCAGGAACCAAAGGTTTTTGCATCCTGAATTCGGCAGCTTCAGGGCTGCAATAGCTGCTCCCAAGGCAAACAGAAATTAGATTTGTGCAGTAATTAACTACTTTCTATATTGTTGTTTGACTCTTCAACTCATTTGGACAATCCGTTTTTCTGGAAAGTCTTTCAATTCTCCACATGCATTGCAACGAAAGGTATTGATAAATTCAGCTACTGCTGTGCTGCCGCTACCACTTTCCATGTCAGAGGTAGAACAGCCGAACGACACGGCAGCAAAAAGTGAAGAGGTGACTTTTCAGAAATACTGGGGTTGCTGGGTGGTGAAGCCTGAGGCTATTGGCAAAGATGGGAACATCGACGCATGATTTGGTTAAATTGATTCGAAACTGTGCGTGCGAGAGATATTCACCCTTTCTTACCAATTGACTCACCATTTATTGCCCGTTTACTGGCATAAGATAGGCCAATCACAAACCAATCCATGGCATCACAGTTCTCTTCCGCAGGATTCCAAGATGGAAGATGCCCAGGCTGAACCTGCAGAGGCGGGGCCAACAGATTCAAGGACCACAGCAGACTCCTTGATTCATATCAGCAAGATGTGGACATACACATAAAAATTATGTATTACACAATATATAGGGTTTAGATATAATATAAATCTTACATATAGTTCATATAGTCATGGACACATGTACATACTGAAGAGATGATGTTTCTTTTTCTAGTCCAGCTCAGTACGACGTTTTCCTTCCGAGTTTTGATGATTCTTGCTCTGCAGTGGCAAGAGGTTTCTGTTTCAAACCCTTTGTTAGGCAGAGCAGCCAGCAGATGACGCACCACAGGAGGAGGTCGAGAAATCTGATGGTTATTAGGGTTAGGGAAATCCCACAAGGATTCAACGCATCAGTTCAGAGTGATTGTCTTACTGGTGCTTAGCAGGGAATGGGGGTTGCTGACCTATTTAATAACCATTTTCATAATCATCTCAGCAACCCCCATTCCCTACGTTTCGCACCAGTAAGTTGTTTGTGACTATTCTTCTCAGCCTTGCTTCATGCAGGGTGACTTAAATTGCTGCTGCAGCTTGGCGCTGGAAACATCCAGAGCTCCAGAGCTCAGACAGCTGCACCACTATCATCCACTATCCAATTGTTTGCCATGCCCATATGCCAAAACATATATCCAGGAACACACATATAATATATTATCATAGTCAATTGTTTCAAATCCATATATGGATTATGGTACAATATATACATATATATATGATTAGGTTCATATTCTTAGATATATCATGATATATCAAACTTTAGTAACATATACTAATCACATATCATATAGTATATTATCAGCAATCACGTTCTTGGATATACTAAATTAATTAGTAGATTAACAAGTATATGATCCAATCATATGATCCAAACAAGTACATTATCCTAATTGTACTACTGTAATTAGTAAATTAACATATACCCTCTGGTAAATCCACATAGACCCTGGCAGATAGGGGTTGGAAGATGAGTTTCCCCTATACATTATTATACATTGGTGATTTTCAAGGTCTATGTTGATTTACCAGATGGTATTCTTGGGTATTTTCAATCCAGATGTCATGATCTTCATGCAGGTTGTAGCAACGCCAGGTCAACCATCAGGCGGAGTCGCCCCTGGAAGAGGTGGCGTGAAAAAACCGTGGGGAACCCGTGGGGAAGACGGTTTTTTCAACATGTTTAAACATATGGCAACCAAGGAAAATGGGGACTAATTGATTTGCACATCAATATTTCTTATTTTTTTTTAAATTTAGATTAGGTCTACTTCCTGTTTGAAGAAATAAGATGCGAACTTAGAGGATTCAACATGATTTACACCTGTTTCACCAAGAGAAATTGGATTTGACCAGCGAACATAGAAACAGACATGGAGGAATTGATCATCAAAAACATGGTTTCGAGAAACAACATTGACCAACAACACTGGCGATTTCACCAACAAAAAGGCTGGACATCACTCATAAACATGTCCAACAGCCAGATCAGCCAGCAATCCTACAGACTGCATAATCATGCCAGAACCGTTGGGCAACTAGAAGATAAGTTGAAACCAGAGCATGAGTTCAAGAGTGCAAGATCCGAAATCCTTCCAATTTGTTTGATGATTCAATCCCAGGCTTATTAGACCTAACCAATCCTTTTTTTTGATTCTGATTTTTTTTTGGGTTTTCTTTGGGTAGAACTCGACGACATGCTTGTGGACAACGCCTGGCTGGGTTGCTTTGTGCTGTTTAATTCTCCATACACCTTCAGTGCCTCACTACTGAGCCAGGCTTCGGATCCCAGTGCAGAGGTGTCCGTTGTGAAGGGAGTGGGGGGTGAATGGTATGCTTATGTTTTTTTTCCTCATTGCAATATGTTTGTTACTAAGACTACTTATCTATTTTTTCTATTTTATGTTTATAATGCATATACATGTCTTTAAATAATTAGTCATGCCATGTGTCAGTTTATCCGAGGTATCCATCTTAATTATCTACCGACGCCTGTACGGGATGTTTCTGTTCCATTCCTGGACACACACATACACCACACTGTATGAAGCATGGTATATAACATCATATCCACCATCATGTGAAACATCATATGTGTAGAATAAGATTAAGAATCACCATTCACAATCTTAATAGACAACATCACACAGGGCATGCTTTAAACATCTTACATGATCATGATACACAATCATCATCATCATCATCATCATCATCATCATCATCATCATCATCATCATCATCATCATCATCGTTGTCCCCATATTCAATGGTACCCTGCAGTGCCATGAGCTCCATGGCTTACCCAGGTGGAATCCAAGGCAGATGCCGACCTGCAGGACCGTTCTTGCAGTGGCTGCCGTTTGGGGTACCGATTGGTGATATCATTCTGCTGGGGAATGTTGGATGGTATTTTGTATATATATATATACATACATGGATGGATGGATGAATGGATGGATAGGCAGATAGATGCCCACCACATAGTAATACATCTGGCATTTAACTTTACATGAAATGGCGAGCGAACCAATCCCAGAATTGCTTTCACGAACAAAACCTCAGGGGGAACGGAAGCCAGCCAAATTTGATGGAAAAGACATGCAAAGACATATGTTTTCTGAACATTTTCACTCAAACCCACATTTTGGTCATTGATGGAGGCATGACGTTCGCCCCAATCCCGCTGGCTCCCATGGTCAGGAGAAAGCCCTGGTCGGCGG
Organism: Symbiodinium sp. clade C Y103; assembly: GCA_003297045.1. Classification (NCBI taxonomy): domain Eukaryota; class Dinophyceae; order Suessiales; family Symbiodiniaceae; genus Cladocopium; species Cladocopium sp. clade C. The sequence goes on along the minus strand of BGPT01000590.1, from coordinate 256,273 downwards.
TGCATGAGTGAAGTATGTGAAGCCAGGTGAATTTATCAGAACTAACTTAGCCATCAGGAGCTGAGATCTAGTTTTGTGGTGTAATATGGTGTAATCTTGTTTGAGTTTGCTTGGATTGACCTAAATTCACTTTCCGAAATGGATGGTTCAAACCAAGGATCTTTTCATCTGAATTTGGCAGAGGTTTCATAGAAAATCCACACCATTTCCGACCTCGACGGATCTCAGTTCCACTCAAAAAAACGCCAGAACGCTGAACCTCTGGAGCCGGCTGCAGTGCTGCGTATCACCGCCAGGGTAGCTGGGAAAGGTGCCGATTTCCCCTGGGGGAACAGGGCGGAGGCGGTGCTGTGAAACAGCAGGCCCGATGGGATGCACTCGGCTGAGCCTCTGGAGGAGAGGCCTCTGAGAAGTGGATGGCCAGCGGTAAGGGTTTTACCATGTTTTACCAACAACATCCAACAACCAATCGTGAGAGAACCAAGCAAAATGGAGTGGAGTCTCAAAGTTTTGTTGGTGCTACTTTTGCGGACGTCACCAGTTTTGAATTGATAATAGTTTGATATAGTTTGTGTATGCCATATGGTGTATACTTTGTGGTGATGGCAAAAAATGGCCAAGGCCAAGAGCTGCTAAGTCTAGACCAGTTTGCAGCTTTGATTCCCTTTTCCCACTCATGTAGTCGAACGAAATCATTGCTCTGAAGGACTCTCTCGTCCTGGGGTTTCAGATCAATGGGACTATGATCCCACGTCTACTGGGTGAACAAACTACGAACCAGACAAGTATACCATTAATTTGTTTTACCTTCAAGACATTACTTGGGGGGATGGTACTGCATGTAAAAAAAGTAGTGATACTAGATAGTGAGAGCAATGATGCTGTCTAATGACAATAACAGTTAAGACTCATATTAGTGGTACTGATGAAAAAAAAGTCAATGATAATACGGAGAGTGAAAATAATGACGACGACGACAACAACAATGAGACTGAAATTGATGATGATGCCGATGATCATGATGATAGATATACATATAGAACCTGCTGTCATTTCGGGAGCCTCTTTTGTGACACATCGACACATCACAAAGACCGTCAGTGCTGTGGAACACGCACGGTCCATCACAGTGCTCTACTTCAGTGCTGGCGCAGCAGTTCATTTGCACAGAGTGGCTCAAAATTGATAGGGAGGTCATGCTGAGGAAAGTCAATCACGTACACTGCTGAACTAGTAGTTTTACTGTAATTTTTGAATGATTTTTCAGGAACTGCGTTGTTTGGATGGTTTAGGTCATGGCTTCATGTCAACCCATTGATCTTGAGCCAAACAAACGCTCATTGAGTTTGGGCTATCCAGTTCGGCGGAAGAATGGCCGACTTTGCCTCGCTGCTTCAGTTTCCTGTGGCACCTCACAAGTCTTCGTGCTCACATGATACTGGGTTTACAAAGTCATTGATGATGAGGTTTCAAGACCAACTCTGAGAAGGCATGAAGGCATCCAATTTCAGCCAGAGACGTGGATGGATCAAAACCCTCAAATCAAAATAGCTGGTAGATTTTCATACATTCATAGATAGATGTATATATAAACAATATTCATGTTGCAAAATCGTAGGTATTGACCCATCCTCAAATCTTTTCGAACATCGACATCACACTCATCGGAAGTTGGCAAAACTTCAGGACTCAGGTGGCCTTTGTTGGGCTGTCGCAAGGTGGATTTGGAGGACTTAACCATGGACAGTAGGAAATTAAACATTGGGAATTCTAATTGGGATTATATATATGGGAATAAATGGGATTTTATCGGATTTTTTTGTGGGATTAATGGGATTTAACAAACAAAGATGGGGATTCGACCAATAAAGAACGGGAAAACAGACGTGTAAACCATGATTCATCCCAGATTGACTGGCTCATCTACTAGTAGTGAGCCATCCCCCATTAAGCTTAGGCACTGACTACATCCAGAAGTCAGGTGACACGCATTTTACATAAACCATCCATTGTTGGGCACCCCATTGATTCTAACCAATAGTGGATATTCACCCTCCATGCAAAAAGCCCAGTTCTTGGTTTGGATATCCAGCTGTGTCATCACAATAATCCCAGCATTTCCTAGCCAATCAGTCTTTTCCTTCCCACTTACCCGGCATATTCCATCATCCCCAAGAGATCCTCACGAAATATCCCCACTCCCCATGATATACCCAAGTTGTTAGAGAATCTTATGACTATCTACCATCAGATATGAGGTCATTTCCCAATTATGTAATATTATATACCCATTATGCCCATGATCATCTCCATTAATTATGAGTATAGAATCAAATTTTCTTCCGGAATGGGGTGATTTCCAAATGATCCAGTTTCCAAATGAACCTTTCAACCCCATTAAATCCCATTAAGTCCCAGTAAACCCCGATTTCACTGCAACAAAGATGTGTGTTTCTGCGGCTTCTTTTTCGCTGCCATGGAGAGCTGCCTGGGCCATCCCAGTGAGGCGTTGGATGATACATGGGCATGTCATACGCAATTTGTTGTCTATATATGATATATATATATAAGCAGATGAATATATATATATATACATATATGGATGTGTATATTGTACACACATATATACATATACCCACATGCTTATATGCTGTATGTATATATGGGTTTATATAATCAAGGGGGTATCAAAGTACATAGTCACAAACAATGCATCAATGGTTACATAAAACTAAAGAGTACCATCTGGAGGAATGCGGCAACCTGTTGAAAGATGGGGGATGTTTTGGACATGCAACATTGTCGTACTTACTAGTACCCCATGGTGACAAGTACAGCCCAATACAGCCCACTTGTAAGGGGGATAACATCAGGAATCAGAAGCTTGCTACTCATGGCCACTATCATAAGATCCAGGGGGTATTCAATTTCAGGAGCAAGGACACCAAAACTACCTTTGGGATCCATTTCCGATTGTCGGATCTACCAGGATTCACTGAGAAGATCCACGCTGGAGATCGCATCTCCTCACTCCATTTCTGTGAAAAAGTGTGGCTAGCACCATTGATAATCCCATTATATAAAGAGCCAACACCATACATCCCTTTATTTTACATACGACCAATGGTGGAGTATCATTGGATATTTATATCCCTCCATATATCCCAATGGACATCCCTCAATATATCCTTCGTTATATCCCATATGGATGAGCAATATACTACCATTATATCTCACTTATATTCATTCCTGCACTTGATTTACCATTCCTATCCAGTCAATTCCGAGCTTGTGGATAGGCCCCACGCTACTGAAGCACATAAAAATCTTGATAGTTTCATTGAACAAATCATGGATTTGACTGGGGATTAAACGGGATTTGATGTGATATATTGGGGTGTCATGGGATATGAATGGGAGATGAAGTATCTATCATTGGGATAATGGTGGATTTACCAGTAAGAAGAGAGGATGTAATGTATACCGTATACCATGTACCCATGAAAATAAGGACTTAACCATCATATTATTCAACAATATGAACGCATGTGGGAGAAGAATAAAGGGTACCAGTGGCCTCACAAACTGCCGGTCATTCCAAGGTCTCTCTCACGGAAAAAAAAATATGTCCCACCGCGGAAGGCACAGCCTTCCTCATGCGCCCTTCACTAAGAAGGGTAGTAGTTAAGAAATGTGATTTGTGTTTTCACAGAATTGCCCCTTTTGTATGGCTGATAGTTGGGGATGGTTTCTTGCAAGGTGGATTCCAGATTAAGCCCTTTTATTTGTTTTGGGAGTCAGCGCCATTGCTTGCGGTATGCATTCTCCGGCAGGTCAGATCGACTGCGAAGACCCCACAGCCAGGTTTGATCCTCAGCTCCAACACCACAGGGCAAAGATCCTTCGACTTTGCTTTGGAGTCAGACTGAACAAATCAGCTTTTGGTTGGGTACTCGATGTTGGGTTGCAGATTCTTAGAATATCAGGAATCAGATGGAATCAGGTGATATATTCTGACTTATCCTTGCAGCCAATTTGACCACAGGTCCCAGCTCCGCCATGCTCTTCCTGTGGCTGTTCGTTTTGTGTTTCCTCCCAGCACGGAGCACTCCAGCAGCACTTGGCAGTTTCGACTCCTTCTCCACCTGGGAAGAGTTGCGGCATGCCTTGCTTCGGTGGAACGACACAGATGCGAAGCTGCAGCTGGTGGACCGATACGGCAATCTGAGTGCCTGGAACGTGACGGCGATCCGAAACATGAGCGGCTTGTTTCGAGACCTGGAGGATTTCGATGATGACATTGGACAGTGGGATACCTCGGCAGTGACAGATATGAGCGAAATGTTCTTTGGAGCCAAATCATTCAACAAGTCTATCGGCTCTTGGAATGTGTCAGGGGTCACAAAGATGAGTGCGATGTTTTACAATGCTGGTAAGTTTAACCAAGACATAGGAGCATGGGCCACATCGGCAGTCGAGGACATGAGCTTCATGTTTTATGGAGCGACATCATTCAACAAGCCCATCAGCTCTTGGAATGTGTCAGGTGTTACCAGTATGAGGAGTATGTTTTCCAATGCTGCAGACTTCAACCAAGACATTGGTGCATGGACCACATCGGCAGTGACAGACATGAGCAGGATGTTTGATGAAGCGACATCATTCAACAAGCCGATAGGCTCTTGGAATGTGTCAGGTGTCACGAACATGAAGGAAATGTTTTACAATGTTACGAAGTTTAACCAAGACATAGGAGCATGGGACACATCGACAGTCAAGGACATGAGCTTCATGTTTTATGGAGCGACATCATTCAACAAGCCGATAGGCTCTTGGAATGTGTCAGGTGTGACAAGTATGAGGAGTATGTTTTACAAAGCTGCAGTCTTTAACAAAGACATCGGTGCATGGGCAACATCGGCAGTGAAAGACATGAGCTACATGTTCTATGGAGCCAAGTCATTCAACAAGCCTATCGGCTCTTGGAATGTGTCAGGTGTCACTAAGATGAAGGCAATGTTTTACAGTGCTGCGAAGTTTAACCAAGACATCCGTGCATGGACCACATCAGCAGTGAAAGACATGGCAGGCATGTTTCTTGGAGCGACATCATTCAACAAGCCGATAGGCTCTTGGAATGTATCCGGTGTCGCAAGTATGAATGGTTTGTTTTACAATGCTGCGAAGTTCAATCAAGACATCGGTGCATGGGCCACATCGGCAGTGAAGGACATGAGCTACATGTTCCGTGAAGCGACATCATTCAACAAGCCCATCGGATCTTGGAATGTGTCAGGTGTTACCAGTATGAAAAGTATGTTTTACAACGCTGCGAAGTTCAACCAAGACATCGGTGCATGGGACACATCGGCGGTAGAGGACATGAGCTACATATTTCTTGGAGCGACATCATTCAACAAGCCGATAGGCTCTTGGAATGTGTCAGGTGTTACAGATATGAGCCGCTTGTTTTACAACGCTGCGAAGTTCAATCAAGACATCGGTGCATGGGCCACATCGGCAGTAAAGGACATGAGCTTCATGTTTTATGGAGCCAAATCATTCAACAAGCCGATAGGCTCTTGGAATGTGTCAGGTGTAAAAACATTGCATGCTACCTTTGCTGGGGCCACTGCTTTTGATCAGGACCTCGGTTTATGGGACACATCTGCGGTTACGGAGATGCAATATGTTTTTGCAGGTGCCAAAAAATTCAGCAAACCTCTATCAACCTGGAACTTCTCGGCGGTTCAGAACACGACAAACTCGTTTGACGGTTCTGGGGTCACGGACTGTGTCAAGAGTCGAACCTCCCAGGCTCTGGTGCTTTTGACGTTGAACTCTGTCCCAGCTGCCCTTGCCGTGACCCAGACTTGGCATGCGTCGACGACAGATGTTCTCCAATCAATTCCGGCTTCATAGACCTTGGACGAGACAATTGGGTTCTGGACGGAGCCTTTGCAACAGCTGCAGGTTTCCGCAACTGCGCCGAAACATGTCAGGCGTCCGAAGAATGCTCCTCCTTCCTGTTGCGGGATTCGGGAGAGTGCTTTTTGCAGAGAACAGCCCAGATGCCACGAAAATCGGAGGACCCTGACACAGCTCAAAGCTTGGCCTTCTTGAAACCATCTTGCAAGACCTTCTCCTGCGGTCCCGGTGCCACACCAAAACCCCTGGGGTCGGAGAACACAGCAGCGGTGACCGAAGCAGCTTGCTGCAGCTGCCGTCCCTCGACAGTTCCGGAGCCGGGTCACAGATCCCGTGGAGATTTGCTGTGCGTCTCGTGTCCCGCAGGCACCGCGCCTCGCCATGAAACCTGTCAGACGTGTCCTGCAGGTCGCTATGCCAAGNCAGATCCCGTGGAGATTTGCTGTGCGTCTCGTGTCCCGCAGGCACCGCGCCTCGCCATGAAACCTGTCAGACGTGTCCTGCAGGTCGCTATGCCAAGGCTGGCTCCGAGACATGCCAACCCTGTGGCCCGGGACTGGTGCCAAATGCCAACCGCGGCGGATGCCAGAGATGTCCTCCGGGAACATATTCTGATCTGGGCCGGTGTGCCGCTTGTGTTTTTCCACTATATTTGGAAGACAATACCTGTATCTTGCCACACTTTGATAAACCATGATAAACCTCTGACTTTTGAGATTTTGATACTTCAAGAATCTTGAAGACGATCTTGTTTGGTTGAGGCCCCCTAACAGCTGCCATATTTTGTGTTTTTCACTTGATTCATGTTGATTCAGAGCCGAGGCAAGTGGTTCCATCTGCCTTTGGTCGCAGCGGCCCTGCTGGTTCTGGGCCTCTTGGTGTTCTTTGCTCGTTACAAACTGAAGAAACACCAGCTGCGTGAGAGCCAGAAGCGCTCGGATCAAGTTGAGACCCTGTTGCAACAGATGGACGAAGCACTCTGGGATGAACAGGAGAATGTGCTGGTCGAGCCCGGCCGACCCTGCTCTCAGCTCAAACTTGGAAACCCTTTTAGGAATCAGATGATGGAATGATAAAGGAATTTCATGGAATTTCTTTCTTTCAAATTGCTACTACACTACAAATACATACAAAATATACGACAAATTACATCAAACTATTCCAAAGCCACTAAGTAGTACAGCAGATCTTCCATGATCTTTCATGACCTGTGGGGCCCACATGTTTGACCTCACCTATATCACCAGTAGCCGATTGATGCCGATTGTTTAGTTAGGAGACAATCTTCCCCTTCATTGAAAAACACAAGCTCATCACATGTCAGAGCAGACCGAGCCCACGGGGTCCGTTCCCTGGTGCCAGGAGGAGACGGTGCAGGACTTTCTCCAGCAGCTCAGCAGCTTCGGATGGACATCAGATGCAGTCGAGCAGAAGGCGAAGGAGATCCGGGCGCNCAGCTCAGCAGCTTCGGATGGACATCAGATGCAGTCGAGCAGAAGGCGAAGGAGATCCGGGCGCGTCACAGTCATCACGCAGGCGTCAGCATGGCCTATTTGCTCCACGATTTTGTGCAGTTAGCCCAGGAGAAATCCAGAGAAGTTGATCCCACGTTCCTCAAACTGAAAGAAGTGTTTTGGTTGAACGATGACAAACTTGGCCAAGACCGANTCCCACGTTCCTCAAACTGAAAGAAGTGTTTTGGTTGAACGATGACAAACTTGGCCAAGACCGATATTGCCCAAGAGATGGCAAGTTAGGCTGTGCCTTGGTGGATATGCTTCCTTTCGAGCATCGCCAGAAGCAGAATTACTTCATGTCTTGGAGTCGGAAGTATTCCTTGGGCCAGTTGTGGCTCGGCAACTGCAAAGATAAGAGTGGCACTTGATGATATAGGTCTTGCGTTTATTCCATTTCTTTTCATATATATGGTGAACATGCTGGTTTGTTTGTTGAAGTCATCCAGTCTGGCTGGACCAATCCGAGCCAATCCAAAGGGGTCATGGTCTGAGCACCAACTCGGCACATTTTGATGTTTTTGAGTTGCAAGCATCAGAGACGATTGCCTCAATACCCCAACAATACCCCAACATAATTATGGGGTGATCCACCTTGCCAAAGGCCAAGGGGCAGACACTGACATGTGTCATCCATCCAACTTGGGAATGGGAAACGTCCCGTCAATTCCTCATAGTTTAGCGATGGTTTTTACAATTCAAATCACTAAAGATGGAGATGTTCCATTGCCAGGATCATTCAAGATTGATATAGATTATAGATAGGGCGTTTCCATTTCTAGGTTTTTAATTTCCAGAAAGGTTTTCTTTCCCTGCATCCTCCAAGTCAGACCCTGGCGAACTCAGGCGAAGTGCCTTGCAGATGTGGAGAGTGCAGATTCCAGCTCACGAGATCTTTTTTTACATGTGTCTCTTGGATTCTCTTTTGGTTTGTCTGAAAACATTGGTAGGGTACCCTAAAAAATTGATGGTTGATCAATGTTGATCATCATTATTGTGCGTCTTAAACGTCTCAAAATTACAATTTCGGTCTCTTGGATTCTCTTGGCAGTAAAACCAAATTCGGCATGCCGTTTTGTTAGTCCTCAATTCCTGAAGGGGCTCAGAATCCCTGACATCCGCTGACCGATTTCCTTGCCGATACCGCCGATACCCATATATACTCTAATCTAGCGGAAAGCCCCTTATTTCTATGTGATTTCCACATCTGTTATCCAAGCAATAATTGTGGTTTACGGTTTAAGGATCCAAACATTGGCTCTGGTTCATCCCAGTAAGGCGCATTTTTCATTCACAATGGTGATGTTTGAATTTACAATTTATACTGTTTGAAGTTGTGGATTTACAGTTTTACTCAAACGCTGGCTGTGGTTCTTCTCATTGAAACAAGCTGATCCTCCCATGAACAGGGATGATGTTTGATTTTTACCAGGTTTACTTTCCCAGTAAACATGATCATATTCCAATTAATAATTCGGATTTCCCTACTAACATGTTGATCTCCCATTTTTTTCAAATATCACCAGGATATTCCGGCAATAGAATCTGAATTTTCCAATGAAACAATTTGAATTTGATTCTCCCACTAAGAAACTGTGACTTTTCAATGTTTCGCCAAAACAGTTGAGATGTCCTTCTGCGCCTTCGCTTAGGCTTCTTTGTGAACAATCAGTTCCGGCTCATCGTCGATGGAACTCCTGCCGGAAGTGACAACTTGGAAGAGGTCTTCGAAGCGAATCTCCGACGCACTGGACGAGTGCTGGCCATTTTGGACACCTGGCACCAGCCAACGTATTTGCGACGAGTGTGGGCTGGTGATTTTTTAGTCGTTTTTTCTCCTTTTTCTTATTTCTATTTTTTTCGATTTTCAATCTTGAAAAGTGGGATGATGTTTGTAAATGTTTTGTCTGACAAATAGTTGGGATTGAATCACTTTGCAGGAAGATATGTAAGCTGCACGAATGGTGGGTGGTTTCCTTCAGATTTTTGACTGTCCATTCCTATTTGGTGGTCCCAGTTGGCAAATGGCTACCCCAATCATCCCTGGACCACCTCTACTCCTACTTTCAACTCGGGTTATAACCCACTTTACTAGTTGAGATGAGCCACCAAGTATCCATTCCTCAATAGATGGCTTGATCCAGTCCATCATGTGCTTATCATGGGTGTATAGCTGAGCCACCAGGTGGACGAT
>BGPT01000590.1:199482-224518 GCA_003297045.1 Symbiodinium sp. clade C Y103 | reverse complement strand
CGACCGTGTCAATGAGCATGTGAAAAGTGCTATGGTTCAATGGATTAGTGGCGTAGTCAGAGACAAATTTCAGCAATTAGTGAATGAAGCGTCCGAAGATACGTTTTACGTTTAAGAGATTTGAGGGTCTAGCATAAGTCTTGTGACTCTACTGCCTTTAATTCGAAGTGGGTGAATGAAGCGTCCGAAGAGACGTTTTACCTGTAAGAGTCTAGCAAAAGTCTAGTGAGTCTAGTGTCTTTAATTCGAAGTAGGTGAATGAAGCGTCCGAAGAGACATTTCACTTTTGAGAGTCTAGCACAAGCCTAGTACGATAATTCAAAGCCGAGCAATTAGCGAGAAAGAAGCAGCTCATGGGAACATATTGGAACCACATGGAATCACTTGGAGCCAGGAAATGACTGACATACTCTGATCATTTGTGCCGTGCCGTGCTGCTAGTTTTTGCCAATAGATCGACAGCACCACTGGAAAGTCAACTGAACGGTGCCACATGCATGAGGTTGAAAAGCAAATCCTGAAGTGCCACTTGGCAAAAGTACGCAGATGGATGCAGGTGGGACGCGTCCCCGTTGATTCTTTTTCTTCGTGGTTGAAGCGCGGTGCATCCATACATAGTTGAACCGGGTATCGTTGAGCCATGCGGGACGTTGGTTGGGAGGACGTTGCTGACTTTTTTGATGATTTGGAGCAGCCCCATATGGGGATGTACGTCATTTTTGAGAAGGTTTTCCTTGTATTTCGGCTTGGTTTGAGCATGTTTGATCTAGTGCACTCCCATCCTTTTGCGTATTTTTAGTTTTTATGTTTCTTTTTCCCCATGTTTTTTTTCCACCATGTTGTGTGATTCCGATCCCGCCCTTGGCCCGCCTATACCGAGCCTGGGCCAGGTTGGGCTGCGACTTGAGGCCGGGTGGAAGGAGTCGGTTTTTGGTCATGGATTTTCCCGCAGCTTTCCCCTGGCACCTGGAAAGTTCCAATTTCAACAGATCATGTTGAAATCTTGGCGGTTTCCAGCTGCCATAGAATACCAGAAAAGAAACTATTGTTGATCATTGTTTCTTGGGTGGTGCTCCTATTCTATTGGCCTGATGCTTGAGATATACCTTGAGAATTCTTGAAAATTCAACACATGCACATGTAAGTGACACTTAAGTGTGTAGACCGAAAAACATGTGGGTATTTGTATTTGTGTATCCACATAAGCTCATGATATACTTTGTTTTTTTTTCATGGGGCATTCAATATTTGTTTGTTGCATCGTAGTCCTCCCTCAGTTCCAGTTCTTCCCAGGTTCAGATGTCCAGCCAGAGCATGGTGAAGACTGGAGGCATCTTGGCTCAGCCACGTGCCCAAACACAGAGATCTAGAATCGTCGCCGTAAAGCTCTAGGTTCGAGAGGATCGGCCTGAAGGTCACAATATGTCACAATTGTTTTGCTTTCTGATTTTTTATGCATTCAAAACCCTCTCCAAACTTGCCAGTCCAATTTGCAAGATTTTGCCTTGCCTCTACAACTGGAGATCTGAATCTGATCACAAGGAGAACAACAAATAAAGATGTGATATGATGTGATCAAGAGGTGCACAGCAGAAAGTCATAAGAAGTGCACGGTGTCCGGTGTTACGGTTTCTTGTTTCAAGACACAGTATGCACCCGCAGGTTCAGCCTGGTGCCAGCGCAATTGCGTTGCAGCCCAAGTCCAGCAACGTCCAGACACATTGTGCCGGATCTATGTTTCGTGGTGCGTCAGTTTGGAAGATGGTCATCGTTTAGTCCTGTGACGTCTTGTGATGATTCAGATTTGACCTTTGATTCCTTTGGATTATTGAAAGTTCTTGGCCCACCATGGGAGTCTTGTGCCCCTCCAAATCCCCCAACCTTCATTGCAGTGTTTGGATTCCAATTGCTCTAGCAGAGTGGCTGGAACAAATGGCCTTCATCCGTAGCCCATGTTCGCCAGCTAACCCACTTCTGCAGACCTACTCCTTGGTTTCCGTGTTGGGGTCATANAGCAGAGTGGCTGGAACAAATGGCCTTCATCCGTAGCCCATGTTCGCCAGCTAACCCACTTCTGCAGACCTACTCCTTGGTTTCCGTGTTGGGGTCATAGGTAGGACCTCTCAACATTTCAAAATTTTGGAGCCCAGAATATTGAGCCATCTTTTGAGCATTTTTTGAATCTTGTTTTCCCAAGTCCCAAGTCCGAATCACATGGGAAATTGGACACGCGGNAATTTTGGAGCCCAGAATATTGAGCCATCTTTTGAGCATTTTTTGAATCTTGTTTTCCCAAGTCCCAAGTCCGAATCACATGGGAAATTGGACACGCGGGCACGTTGCACCGGAGCAACTCTCAGGTCGTTTGACCTCGACAGCCACGTCCCTCTGCCCGGCTGCCCTGCCAGGCTGCCAATTGGGCAGTTTGAAGATCCGTCATCCAGGTCAGATGCAGGTTAGTGTGTTTGGAAAGCAACAAACATTGGGTGTTTCCATGGTATTTGATGAAGCGAGGGAAATAATCACCCATATAACGAAATTGCTCAAGATATTTCAATCTTAAAGCTGTTTTGCCAACAATGTAACAAAGAGCAGGAATATGCTGCAACGAACAGACTTATACAATATCTTATACAGGCGCCTGATGAGCTAGAATTCCAAGTGCAAGAGATGGGGTGCACTAACTACTCATTTGCCTACAGGATTTGCCTGGGAGTGCAGTGCGGTTGCGGGTGCTCTGATAGATATCGAAGTATCATCTTTGTGGGGCGCCCTTTTTTTGATTGGTTCATTCACGTTTTGGTACGCTAGTTTATATATAAGTGCTTTACATTCTAATCATGTTTTATCATGTTTTATCATGTTTTATCATGTTTTATCATGTTTTATCCATATTCAGTTCATATTGACACCCGATTTTGTGAGCCAACGGCCTCCAAAATCTACAGGTCACAAATGGCTTCAAGAAATTCATACAGCTTTTGACCATTTCCCCGGCAGTTGGAAGAGTTCACCTGCGTCAAACAACTTCCTGCACTTGGCCATGACCAGATCTGGTCATTTTTTTTCCATCTCCAAGACTTTCTCGAGACTACATTAGATCATGACCTTCCTCTTTGTGGGGCAAATCTCCCTGTTTCCGTTGCGCTACACAAATCACATGTTGAGTTTTGATTGTCCAAACGAAAGCATGAGAATCATCCGAAATCTCGGCATTTCTGCAGGTGAAATTCCCATGTTTTCCAATGGCCAAGCCGGGTTTTCCTCGGTCAGGTCATGGCGTGTTGGTAACCACCTCGAGGTGCGAAGACGTCGCCACTCTGTCACCGAGCAAAAACATATACGTGTTTTTTTCCCCTGTAGCTGGTATAAATGATGCAACACATGAGTCACATGAGTATACTATTAATCATACTGGAGCATGATATCATGATGCAGTATGCAAAAACATACACAATCAAACTAAAAATCTTTTTGTTAATCTATTGTGAGGCCTAGGAGCGTAATCAGGTGGGAACGTAATCAGAAATAGCTTAATTATAGATTATTATTTTTTATTATTGTTTATTATTTTTTATTATATTTTATTTTTGTTTAATGTTGGCTAGGTTTCAACCATTTTGATGCTGCCAGGGCTGCCATGACTACAAAAATCAATTTTAAAAAATGCATACCATCAAAAAAGATGAAGCTATTTTGTTTTTTTTCAATACAAAAAATCAATTTTAAAAAATGCATGCCATCAGAAAAAATGAAGCTATTTTTTGTTTGCAATACAAAAATCAATTTAAAAAATGCATACCATCAAAAAAATTAAGCTATTTTGTTTTTTGCAATACACAAATCAATGAAAAAACATGCATCCCATGAAAAAAAGGCTATTTTTTTGTTTGCAATACAAAAAAAATAAAAACATGCATCCCATCAAAAAAATGAAGCTATTTTTTTGCAATACAAGAATCAATTTTACAAAATACATACCATCAAAAAAGTGAAGCTATTTGTTTTTTTTGCAATACAGAAATCAATTTCAAAAAATGCATAGCATCAGAAAAAATGAAGCTATTTGTTTTTTTGCAATACAAAAATCAATTTTAAATAATGCATACCATCAGAAAAAATATAGCTATGTTTTTGTTTGCAATACAAACATCAATTTAAAAAATGCATACCATCAAAAAAATGAAGCTATTTTTTGTTTGCAATACAAACATCAATTAAAAAACATGCATCCCATCAAAAAAAATAGGATACCATCAAAAAAAATGAAGCTATTTTTTTCCAATGCAAAAATCAATTTAAAAATACACACCATCAAAAAAAATGCAGCTATTTTTTTGCAATACAAAAAAGTTAGTGCGAAACAAAAATTGTCTCCCAAAAAACGACGCTATTTGTTTATTGCTCTTTTTTTTGCAATTCAAAAGTCAATTACGGGAAAAAATGACAACCCAAAATCACGCTATTCTTTTTACTATTTTTTTTTTTGACGGAAAAAAATCTCTCCCAAAATCACGGTATTTTTTTTTGTTTTTTTTATTTTTTTTATTTTTTTAATTTTTGCAATTCAAAAGTCAATTACGGAAAAACTTGTCTCCCAAAATCACGGTATTTTTTTTTGTTTTTTTTATTTTTATTTTTTTAATTTTTGCAATTCAAAAGTCAATTACGGAAAAACTTGTCTCCCAAAATCACGGTATTTTTTTTTTATTTATTTTTATTTTTTAATTTTTGCAATTCAAAAGTCAATTACGGAAAAACTTGTCTCCCAAAATCACGGTATTTTTTTATTTTTTATTATTTTTTTTTATTTTTTTTTCATTTTTTTTTATTTTTTGCATTTTTGCAATTCAAAAGTCAATTACGGAAAAAACTTGTCTCCCAAAATCACGGTTTTTTATTTTTTTTTTATTTTTTGCATTTTTGCAATTCAAAAGTCAATTACGGAAACAAATTGTCTCCCAAAATCACGGTATTTTTCTTTTCTGCTTTATTTTTAGNTTTTTATTTTTTGCATTTTTGCAATTCAAAAGTCAATTACGGAAACAAATTGTCTCCCAAAATCACGGTATTTTTCTTTTCTGCTTTATTTTTAGTTTTCATTTTTGCAATTCAAAAGTCAATTACGGGAAAAAATTGTCTCCCAAAATCACGTTTTTTTGTTTGTTTTTTTACTACTTTTTAAACATATTTTTTGTTTGAAATTAAGAAGTGCTTCACGGGAAAAAGATGTTTCCCAAAAATACATATATATATAATATATTTATTTGTTTTTGTTTTTGAACATATTTTTTATTGTTTATGTTTTGCAAGTCAAAAGTCAAATACAGTATTCAAACATGTTCTCCCAAAAACACGATTTTGTGCGTTTTTTTTTGCTAACAAATGGTCTCCCAAAAGCACCTTTTGTTGTGTTGTTTTTGTTTTTTTTATTTGTGCAATTCAAAAGTTAAGTAGGGGAAAAAAAATGGTCTTCCAAAATATGTTTTTATTTGTTTTTTTAATGGTTTGCAAGTCAAAAGTCAAATACAGTTTTTCAAACTGCTCTCCCAAAAATCACGCTTTTGTGTGTTTTTTGTTTTTTAATGACTTGTTTTATGTGTGATATTCAAAAGTTAATGCTCTCAAAATTGTTGTTTAATGTTGTTTTTGTTTGTTTGTTATTTCTGATATAAGTATGGTATATATATAAAATAGTAACTATTTGGTCTTGTGGCAGTCTTGTGGATATTTGCTTCGTGGCAATATACAAGCCAATTAAAAACAACACACTATACTATAACCTTGTATGAGTTTATTCATGTCATTTTTGATTATGTAGTTGTGTAAATAAACAGGTCAATTTGCAAAGTTTACAAGACTGCCTGGCTAATCAACTTGCTTGTGTAGTTTTGTTTGTTGCAAAATAAGANACAGGTCAATTTGCAAAGTTTACAAGACTGCCTGGCTAATCAACTTGCTTGTGTAGTTTTGTTTGTTGCAAAATAAGAATGTTGTTGGGGTAATGTAGCAATGATATGACTGGAATACAAAAGACATATGNAAAGAAATAAGGAACCAATGACATGAATGGGTGTAGTTGTAAGTATACAACAGGTAGTTTGCATGTGGAGAATGGATAAATTAGCGTGGATTTTTTTTAAACATTTTTTTCATATCTTTTCATATTTTTTTTCATATTTTATTTTATTTTTGTTTATGGAGATATATGTTCTTATATTAAAATAAATTTTATTGTATTAAAATATATTTTCTTATATTAAAATACATTTTCTTATATTAACATATATGTTCTTACATTAAAATACATTTTCTTATATTAACATATATTTTCTTATATGAAAATATATGTTCTTATATTTTCTATTATTTTTTTGCATGTTTGATTAGNTTTTCTTATATGAAAATATATGTTCTTATATTTTCTATTATTTTTTTGCATGTTTGATTAGGTGCCCAGCTGATTGGGTTCCCCGGGGGTTCGGTTGAGAATATTTGACATTTTTTTCCATCTCCATACTTGTCTATGATACGGACCTAAATTGTTCGATGACTTTTGGGGGGCATCCTTAAACCTTTGTGAAGATAGGAACCCAAGTTGAAGATGCAGTTTCCAAGCCGGCGGCTTTGGTCCATGTTACATGATTCTTTCAGATTTCAGGTGCATAATTTCGCTGCCACAGACGCTATCTTTAAAACCTACGCACCAAGTGCTATCAAATTTGAAAGTTGGACTTTAGCAGGTAAACACGGTGAAACATTGAAATGGTCCCAAAATTAAATGTAGGAAAAATGCATGGCACACCAGGAAATCCTTGTACTTGCTCGTAAGAACCCAAAGTTCCTACCTGGGCCATGTGTAGGCCATGTCGCCAAGGCATCCATCAGCCTTCGGGTAATGCAAACAAGTGTGCCAGAACAAGCGCCGGGAGGCTTAGTGGTAGCTGCCCTTCAAATTGTCAGGCTGCTCCTGCACATGTACAAACCAAACAAGTGCAATGGGCCTGCTTCTCATACTTTGGGTCCCAAAGTCATCCAAATTTGTAGTAATTATCCAAAATCATCCCAACGTCATCCAAATTTCTCCACAATCATCCCAAAAGACAATAGTAGCGCATGGCCATCCCAAAAACACAGAAACCTGGAGGCACACTACCAAGGAACCCCCGACTGTTTAGAGATGATAGTTCTGGTGCACACTGTGGGTGAAGGCTATGTCGACTGAACCACTGAACTGGAAACCAGGGATTTTGGTCCATGATGGCCGGTCTTTGGTATACTTGGCCGGTTTCCTTTCAAACACATGGGCGCTTTCATGGTTTCACAATGTTTCTCATTTGCATTGCTGAAAAGCTTTGAAGACCTAGACATGTGCTAAACACAATACCTGCCATATGCTGCATGTATGGTATTGCATATCTACTTATACAACTGGGCAGTTTGTGGATCAAATGTAAGCAAATATTCACGCCCATATGGTTTATGATGTTATGGGCATCGGAAGGCCGATATCCCAATGATATCCAAATGATACCCATTGTATATTGCTGAATACTTATATTTATACCATTATGATTGTCAATATTGTGTAATGTATCCCAATGTTTTCCCAATGATATACCATTATTATACCAGTTATTATGCCATATTTGTATCATATACACCGGCAAAACGTATTGTAAACAAAAAATGCCATTCTTCCATGGTATCCCAACCATCCAATGGATTGGTGGGAGAATGATCCGGAAAGCCTGGTGAATCACCAGGTCATCCCTGCTGGCTCCGCTGAACATCACCTTGGGGCAGTCCGACGCCTTCACCTGGCCGCGACCCATGGGGCCTGATGGCGGGGGATTGGCGGGGGATTGGGGGAAGGGCACAAGGTGGGTCCTGACGCAACATCCTGACAATCATGGTTTATATTCTAATGAATTCTATGTGTATCTATGTGTATCAAATTCAAAATTGTTTATATTGAAATTATTTTATCCATTGAAAACCTTTGGGTGCTCATTTTTGAAATTGACTTCCATGGCGTGAGACATGTGAGATTTATTATTATTGAACATCTGGACCGGAACAAGTCTATGACCAATAGAGACCAATAGAAGAGCGCTTCATCACAGACACGCCATGGCAGCGATCATCGGCTGAGGTCAGGCAAGGATGGTGAACACGAGGCAATCCTGCTTGAGCCTCAGAGGCGTAGCGGGAAAATCATCCGCTGAGCTCCACATTTCAAAGCATGATGTGATCATCATAGTTCAAAGGTGATCTACGGCCATTTTATCAAGACCCATCAAATCTATGGTTTTCTTTGGGTTTCTAGGTTTTATCTCACCATTTTTTTAATGGTTTTCTGGATTTTTCTCATATTGTTTCCATGAAAGAGAACGGGTTTACCACTGTCAGTCCCAGGTCCGCAGCGGCCGGCGATGGGATGGAGGCACACCATTGGAGCTGCCTGCGTATCTGTCAAACAACTAAGGATCGTTGACATATCAAGATAACTTAGTTGACGATGGTAACGATTGATGGTAACGTCTTGATGGTAACATATATATGGTATCTCTACAAATGTCTAACATATACACCTGTTGATGGTAACTATAAAGATTGGAAAGATAGATGGCTAGACAGCTAGGTAAACCGATATAGGGAGGTAGATCAAGAATGATAGAGTAGATTAGAGGAAAATTAGATGAGATGAGATGAGATGAGATGAGATGGATAGATAGATAGATAGATAGGTCGTGTACATACATACATATATGTTTATATATAAATCGACGGATAGAATGTGTAGCTATCGTTTTCAGATTAGGGTCGCTTTTCGGGCCGCAAATCCAGTGCAGTCAGGTGCAATGTGGTGAAGCGGTGACATCCAGTTTCTCGCTGCATGGGCCTCAGGAGCACGAAAGGATGTGAAAACAACATGGTGCGAATGTGGTGCTACCTGGATCATTGGACATCTATGTCAGGGAATAACCATGTTATCATCATGAATTGACGCAATTAAACTCCGGGAATTCAACTTACGATAGACAAACGCAATTTAACAGCAGATTTTCATAGGTTTTCAGATGTTTAGAACATGGGATTTTCATCGGTTTTCCGGGCCCGGCTGAGCTTTGTTTACCCGAGGCCAGAACTGTTGCTGGCACAATCTGCGTTGGGTTTCACTTATGAGGAGGACATCATGACCGACCAAAACATGAAGGTTAGGAAGGGAACAGAAGGGAAACCACCCCGAACATGAGCTTATAGCAACCCCCAAGAAGAAAAACGAGTTGGGAGCCAGAAAATTATGTAGACAACATCATTTGTACCATCCTGGAAGTGCTTTTCTATCTCTCTAGGGTTTACTATAACAGGTTGCGAGTTGCTATTGTTTGCCCAGAATAGCAAAATGGTGCATTATGTGCATGTGTGGGATCGATATCATAAAATTGCCTGGCGCACTAACATAGATACGCAAGTGGCCAAGAACAGTCGTACTTTGGTTGGGAAACCTTGAAATGGATGGCAGGAGCCACAAGAAGCTGAGAGTGAAGAGTCATACTCGGAAGAGGACCGCTGTTCACTCCGCACATTTGCATTTACTTTGCTTGGAACCTGTGAATTTTCATTTGTAGATGTTTCCATTGCCGGACACAGTGTCTATGAGTCAAGCACGCCGAACATGCCAAACCAACTAACAGTTCGTTAAAAAAAGAGTGGCAGACACCAACTCCGTTGTATAATTAGATATTTATACTGTAGTACATGTAGGTACAACATATGTCATGTATACACAGCATGTGTGTATATATATATATGCAGGCGACATATATAATGAGATATATCACAAGAAGAACTTTGATAGACACTTTTGGACCCCCATTCCTCAACAAAGTTTGCCAGAAGCAACCACAGCCAGGAGCAATCTGCCCCAAAAAAGCTTGTGTTTGACGAGAAGTTGGGTTCCCAGAATCATCCAGCAGTCGGATACGCTGGGCCATCCAACGTACAGGGAGAAGACGACTCTCCAAAATTCCCATGCTGCAAAGCCACATTCTTGCGCATTCTATAAATGGTGGATCTGTGGGGTTCCCCATTTTTCGGAATCCATGTTGGCATAAAAGTACATTCGAAGACCCACTCTCTTAGACCAACTGTATGTATTATGCATCTTACATTAACTAGATTCGTTGAGAGGAATGATCTTCCAAGAGCACACTCAGAAACATTACGCATTGACAAATCATCCCGTTGCCTATCCTACCAGATGTAACGAGGCAAGGGATGCTTGTGCCAACCTCTGGCAGTGACAGCGAAGATTCGAGGGAAGCCAAGGATTGGGGACAGTGGACGAGATAGGAAACTCACAGAAATTGTTAATGTGGATATTATCGGCATGATATATATATATATATGCTAGCCCCCCCCCCCAGGTCTACCATTTTTGCATTGTGGCTGGTATTTGCAGTGTTTTTCCCTAATTTTCTAGCAAAAAATGGCTTTATATTTTGAAGTGATTTTCAGGTTTTGCATACTTTACTGTGATGATGTTTAAGATGATATGTGTAGATACAATGCTGTTTTTTACTGGTATTTGCAATGTTTCTGGATATTGTATTGTGATCTTGACGAATGGATACAGTCCAGAGATTACAAAAATGGCAACGGCGCTGTGGGAAAATGCAAATTTTCAGGATTATGTACCATTTAATATACCTTTAATATATACCTTTAATATATCTTTAATATAGTATACCTTGAATATACCTTGAATAAAAGTTGNTCATACAAGAATCAACATACCTCTAGTCTTTCATTTCATATACCATCAATATTCCATTTAAGATACCATTAATATACCATTTCATATGGACCATTTCATTTGCCATTTACACCTCTAGTATAAATTGAATATACCTTGAATACACACTTTCATATACAAATTAATAGTCCTTGTGCATACCATTTAATATAACATGAGCATACCTTGAATATACCTGTATTGTATCTTTAATTCANTAATAGTCCTTGTGCATACCATTTAATATAACATGAGCATACCTTGAATATACCTGTATTGTATCTTTAATTCACCTTTAATATATCTTTAGTGCCTTTAGTACCATTTCCTATACCTTCAAAAATACATATTTTAATATAACATGAGTATATCTTGAATATAGCTGTAATATATTTTCAATTTACCTTTAAAAGAATTTTTACCGTTTAAAATACCTGTAATCCATTACCTCTACCTTCAATATACAATCCAATACACCCTTCATATACCTTGAATATACAAGTTTACTAACCTTGAAGAATATATGTAATAAAATATCACACCTTTAATATAGCTTTAAATATACATGTTAACTACCAGTTGATACTTCGAATACACCTTCAATACATCTTTAATATATCATTTAATATACCAGTTTATACACCTTTAGTATACCTTTAATATACAATTTGATATAATATGAGTATATCTTGAATATAGCTGTAGTATACCTTCAATATACTATATCAATATACCTTTCAATACCCTTTAACATATCGTTTAAAATACCTGTAATATACCTCTAATATACCATTTCATATACCTTCAATATACCATCTAATACACTCTTCAATATACCATTTGATATGTCATAATATGTCTTTAGTATACCTTTGATGTGCACAATATTTACCATTTTATATTCCTGTCATATACTATTTCATATACCTCCAATATGCCGTCTAATATTACATGAGTATGCCTTACATATACTTGTAATTTCCCGTTCATATACCTTTAATATACCATTTAATATGCCTTCAATATATCTGTAATAGACCGGCCATCCTTGTCCCGGTGACATTGNACGCCATGAGGCACAGGAAAGAGACTACCTCTATAGGTCTTACACTGAAGCAGGAGAGGATTGGATACAGAAGACCACTTTCCAGATACTGACTTTCTATATAGGTATGTGTATGTCAATGTACGCGTACCACCTACCATTCCAACCCTGGATTCCAAGATTCCAAGATTCCAAGATTTGCACAGGACTCTTTGGTGGAATCTTGGAATCACCCAAGTCTTGGCTTGTCAGGAGGGACTTGGGTGATTCCAAGATTCACCCAAAGAGTCCTGTGCAAATCTTGGAATCTTGGAATCTTGACTTATATAGGTGATTCCAAGATTCACCCAAAGAGTCCTGTGCAAATCTTGGAATCTTGGAATCTTGGAATCCAGCATTCACCCTAAAGTTGCACAAGTATCTACGCGTATTGGTTGTACGCGTATGTACGCGTATGTACGCGTATTGGTTGTACGCGTATGTACGCGTATTGGTTGTACGCGTATGTACGCGTATTTGTACATACGAAGAGCTACATTAAGTCTTAAAACAGAAATCCACACAGAAGATATAATATTATATATATATATATGATAACCCCCTTTGACCAAAGGCCGCAAAAACTGTAGAAAAAACAGTTCAAAACCAATCCCCAAATATGCTGATAAAACAATGCAAATACCATGGAAAGGACCTTGAAGGTAGACCTGGGGGGGGGTTACCATATATATGTATATATTAGTCTACTGAGTCTACTGCTGTCTACAACTATATATGATATATATATATATATATGATTATATATGAATATATATGTATATATATATATATGATTATATATGATTATATATGATTATATATGTATATATGTAGTAATTAAATACATGTATATTGACCGTCGCTCTAGTTAACTTTTTTTGTGACCTGCAGGCGGCCTTCATGGGCATTTACATCCATGGAGTGGTCTTCTGCCCCAGTTTTCTCACTGACCTCACATGACCCATGAATTTCAAGGCCTTATAGTAACCCCCAAGCAAGTAGAAAAGTGTTATCTATATTGAAAGAGTGATCATTATGTATTACCTTTTCTGTTTTTGGGGGGTTGCTACTGTAATATAAAGCCTGTTCGGGGTTTATGAGATGTGAACCAGACCTATGTCGCACTTGGTAGACTGGTAGACTCGCACAGACACCGTTTACCAGGCCTTTTGCCAGTCAAATTGGTGGGTTTAGTTCACTTCACATGGGAAAAACTCAATGCTCAACTTGGAACGCAGCCTTGAGGCCTGCTTCGGCCTTGAGGCCGTCTACCATGCATAGCAGGACACCTCTGGCACGGATAGGTCGATGCAAAATTTCAATATGTTTCAATGCACATCAAAACTTGTGGAACCTGTGACCTGTGGAGCCCCCGCGATTCAACAAGCTGTCTTCCAGGATGGCACGCCACAAACCATGCTGCGCTTCCATTGCCCTGGACCAAAAAGGAGCAGCTGAGTCGCCCAGCCTTTCAGCCAGTTCGACCTTTCCCACGATTTGGTTGATCAATAGAAGGGTACCTCTAGCAATTTAACAACCCCCGGGTAGATGGTACCAACCTGACCCCTCCCAGCGTTGATCATTTTTTCGGTTTGAGGACATCATTCGAATCATAGGTTTCAAACTCCCCCCAAAAAAAATCCTCCAACTGGACTTGGGACCGGCACCTTCCTGCGCAGGTGGACGTTTTGGTTTTGAACGTCTCTTGGCAGCAGCTGTAGCTGCGGTTGGGGTACCTGGCAGCTGGATTGCACAGCCAAGGCTGGAGTGATGCGGCGGAGCCGCGAAGTCACAGAGGCGAAAATCGATCCGCTTCATAAGTTCTTGTCACCTTATCAAGTGCAGCTTTGTTGCCAGAAAATGGAGGAAACCACACGCAGCGAAAGCTTGGCATGTGCCATGAGGAATAGAACCTGGAACTGATTGGTGGTTGAACATATGTTTGTGAGTCAAATCCAAGACGCATGATTAACACCAAATAGTGACTTCCCACTGTTTTGAGGAACTAGCTACAGGTGTGGAACATGCCCCCAGTGAAACTCCAAGCATTGTCACCAGTCTATTTGATATATAGTTGCGGCCCCCAGGACCTCATTTTCAGACAAATCCAAATGATCTCATTCTGGGCCACAGTCACAGGATGGCTTTGAGCTGACAATGGCCGCGAACCACCTGGGGCACTTTCTGTTGGCAGGGCAGCCTGAGTGGATTTGGCTTTGTCGGATGGGGATTTAGTGGGTCTCAACCGACAAACAGGGTGTGTGTAAAAGCAACTACTGTATTTTATCGGGATCTAATGGGATATTGAACCAAACATTGTGGTTTTTGTCCCAACATATCATGATTGATCATTCGATCATCATGTCCCAATTGAAATGGCCATAGATTGGCGGATCTATGTTTTTGCACGAACACATTTTTCAGGGGGGGTGCAGCGGGGGATCCCTAGGTCACCTTCATTCAAACCCCTGAGTTTGGGGTCTTGAAGTCACTTTCAGCGTGAAGCCATCCCACTTTGGATATTAGTTCCTTACTCATTTTGTGCAAAAAAGTTGCTGGGTGTGGAAGCCACACATTGACTGTGGCCAGTGTGTTTCCAGCATCACGGCAGCCTTGATTTTGATGTCTCATGAACTCCTATTTTTTAGGGTTCTTCTCACCTAACTCATTTTAGAGCCTGTTCAGACATCTTCAGATTCAACAAACCAACCCCCCCAAGTTGATCACATGGCCAGCTGAACAGAAATGCCATCCTACTAGCAATCAACGTTGGACCATGGACCAGGGCTTGCAATGGGAGTTGGTGCTTCTTGGTGAAGTGAAAGTATCCTCTTCAGGGGACCTACATTATCACTTGGAGAGCTGGACAATTCGCATGTGTGTTGAGTACGTCCGCATTGCTGTTTAACCCTTCTTTGAGTGGGAGGTGATAAATCTGCATGGCCGCCGCAGCAAATCTTAGATTTAGATCCAGATAGATATTAGCAGCATTTAGCAGCACAAAATAAGCAAACCTCCGGAAGGTCTTGATCCAATGCTGTTTTGCCGAGAACGTGAGGACTTGTCATGATTACAGGACATATCAAGACATTATTTTCTGAACATCCGATTTGATAGTCAAGGTCGTAGGACTTGGCCTCTTCACGGTGACTTGCCGGATAGGATCCCTTAGGAATTCTCAGATCTTTTGCGATGCCTTTTGTTTTGGGGGAGAACTCCCAGGGATCATCAACCGCACCAAGCCCAGTAGGCCTGTGCCAAAAAAACGAGCCACTAATATCCATAGCAGTCATGGCGTTGCATGGCGGCCCATGTGGCTTGGCAGTATTTATCGTTTTCAATTGATATGAAGATCCCCAACGATCAGTAATGTTGATCCTGGATCAATAAACCCCTAGGCTGTTAATTGGGGGGGGGGTACCATTTGAGTATCAGAGTGTCACTACAGTAGTTTTTTTGAAGCACTGGCCAGTCTCAGAAGCCTAGATCTTTGGATCCTTTTGTAAGCAGACTTACTTCGTAAATAGTAACAGGAGCCCTGTACTAACTGGGATATTGTTATATATAGAGACACACATATCCAGACATGCAACAACTGATTTTATCCCGCCAAACATGGCTACCCCTGTAATCTAACATAGCCCTGACCCTGGACACTTGGATGAAAATGGAATGTTTGTAGATGATGATTTGTGTACCTATAAAAACTGTTTGTTTTCCATCCTGATGTATGCCATAGCTATACATGGCTGTGTAAACGATTCCCAAGAGGGTCAAGTTTCCAAATTTGATGGTTAACCCATTATTATTTGTTGTAACCACCATCATTCACAATTACGAAGTATTATTAACCATCATCAACTGTTATTCATTAAGTAGTAGTAACCATCATCAAATATTATTGACCATTCTCAACCATGATGAACTATGATTAGCAATTATTAACCATTATGAACTATTATCAACGGTATATTGCCAGAGGGTAGCCTCCAGACCCTCCCTCCTTCACAGGAACGTCCTAGAGGGCGTGGCGAACATTGCCCGGCGTTCCGTCCGACGACTCACACAGGCGGAGTTCAGGGCACGGTTTTCAAAGGCAGGATGCGTTTTTGTAACCATTCAGAAATTGGAAATCCCCAAGAACAAATCCATACTAGTAAGTGGGATTTTGAATAGGAAAATCATCTATAATTATTGTACTGTAGCAGTGTAATTCCTGGTCATTTAAGGGTTTTGCTATTGCAAATCACACCATTCAATGGGATTTGATTTAATGGGATAATTATGGGATGATTATGAAATACATGGAATATACCCTGGAAATCCCTGGAAAATCACTACATTTAATCGGATTGAATGGGATGGCTGTAGAATATACCATCCATTAGTCAAACATGGAAATCGAGCATCCGCCACTTAGTTTGATGATTTTCCCAGCTGTAAACCTCCATTTATTTTGGGGACTTTCCAGCGGGCGATGTTTGCTTTGCGGAGGGAAGCATATGGAGATGGATCAAAATCTATTGTATCATAATTATACTGTATCATATTTGGAGGGGGAGGACAAGTTGTTCTTGGTGCTGAGGGTATCACCAGTGATTAAAGGTGGGGAACAGCACCAACGTCCCCCCGCGTTCCCCAGTTCTGGGCCCCTAAAAGAGACGAAACTACTCGCAGGGAAATTGGGTAAACGATGGTTCACCAGTGTGCTGGGTCAAGCCCCAAGTCCAGTTGTTTGCTAAAAAGCGGGATGCTTCCAGTCAGCTGCAAGAAGCAATTACCACAGGACAGTACCCAGTGCTCCAGTCTGGGTGGTCTCCTCGGGACATGTTCCAACAGATTCTCCACTTTCAGGCTCGTTACCCGGCAAGTTGAACTTTCCTGTGCGGTAGACTCAATTTCTGGTAAATTTGGGAATGGCTCATTATTTCATATTATTTCCCACGATTGGTATTTTTGCAGGAACCTCCACTAATGACTGGTGAAACCCATGGTTTCCTCTAACCAAGCCGTGCAGGAAACCTGGGAGGATCGTACGCTAGTAGTCCGGATTAGCAGCCTGAAAGCAGACAGGGCATGGCAAACGGAAAGGGGCTATGGGGGGTCTATGAAGATTGAGGTGTATCTATCCCCAATTTAAAGCACTTTTAATAGGGAAAATGCTGATTAACCAGTGGATGGAATGGAGTCATCACTTTATTTTCAGACAAAACCATATAACCAGACCGAATCAGACACCGTACAGAGGACCCAGGTACAAGCGACTTTGCAGGGGACATCATGGGACCAATGTCAGGTTTTGTATTTTGTATCCAACGATTGATTGGTTGCTCGTTGGTGATCGCCTATGTGCCTATGTTTTTGCTGACTTCTGTCGTCCGTTTCTTGATCAGACTTCCGATGTTTGCTGGTCAAATCTAGTTGTCGAATCCATCTGTTTGCTGCTTGAATTTTGAATTTGGTGACTTCTGGTGGTTTCTCTTCTCATCCCAAGGCAATGGAAGCACTAAGACATTGGAAGCCGCAGAGCCTCCCACGATGATGGCAGGGCGATGTGTGCCATGCCAGAATTGGGAACTGAGGGAAACATATGTTTGTGCGATGGATGGTTCCACTTCAAACAAAGGTTCAAATATGGGGCTTTCGGTTGCATTTTTCCCTTCATCTAATTATGTGGAAGGTTTCCTACGAAGCTGAAGGGATCTGAAATGACACTTTGATAGAACACCCATGTATTTGATGTGAAACTCTATGGTTCCCTGTATGTTTTTCTGTGGAAAGTCGACCTGCTGAACAGAAGTGAATACTGGAAGCAGCTCTGGAAGGCCACCATGTCGCAAAGATTCATCATCATCATCATCATCATCAGCATCAGCATCATCATCATCATCATCATCATCATCATCATCATCATCATCATCATCATCATCATCATCATCATCACTATCATTGCTATAGTTATAGTATTTTTTCTATTATTAATTAATCATCATCATCATCATCAGCATAATCAATCACCCCATCATGCCACTTGCGCTTCCTCTGGTCATTTTGTGCAGCAACTGGATCGTCCAGGTGCTCTCCTTTTCGGAACTGGCACCCGGAGAAACCGGCACCGTGCGATTCAGTTCGGCAGGACGCCAGTGAATCCTCTGACAGCTGGGATGAATTGTGCGCAGGGTGATATATACTGTATCATATCATAGAATGGATATATGCATAATGTATTTTATGTACATATATATATATATATACTATATATATAGTGTATATATATATATATATATACATATGTGTATATCTACATGTATATAGTATATTAATGTATAGTATGTACAGATGGGATTGTGTGGATATATCCAGACACTAAACTTCTTAAAACAATTTCCGAAACAATCTCTGAAAGTATGAAACCTCCAGGTTCTCTTTCGGATCCCGCCGCTTGAGGAGGAGAATTCTTTGGAAATGCCACAAGCGGTTGCCATCACGCAGGACTCATGGAGAGTAGCGAGAAGTCTATGGTGTGGTGTGAATTTAACCATCAAAATTGGATTTAACCAGCAAAATTGGATTTAACCAACACAACTAATTAGTGATTTAAGATTATGATCATGTTGGTAAATCTTGAAACATTGAGGTTCGGAAAGGTGATTTGGCCAACAATGACAGGTATTTAACCACTGAAGAATGGACTTGGGTGTGTCTGAAATCTTAATAGGGATCATGGTGACATACGGTGACTGACTTTGCAAAATTTTGGGGTTTTCCCCGAAATCTACAGACAAACCCAAGTGGTGGTAGCTGCCAGTCAAAAACCTTCTACTTCTTGCTTCGAGGTTTCTTCGAAGCAACGTTTCCAGGGATTCCAAGACTTGCGGAAGAAACCCCGGAGATTGATATGTTCATGGATCAGCCCCTATGAAGACGATTCTTAGGGGTGTGAATATCCATGAATCCTAGCTATTTTGATGTGAACTAGACGGCTACAGGGTGAACCCATCCCCATCTCCACTGTCAGGAGCCTTGGAGTTCTCCATCCAGGGCCAACGTCTTTTGATGGCCGAGTTGCTTGGTGGAGATGCCGAGTCCCACACCACCAGTGCAACACTAAAGATCAGTGGTTCCTTTGTTTTGGCCTTGGAATTAGATGGAATTAGGGGTACTACAGCGCATTTGAATATCCTTTACAGATCTACAACTTACAATCTTACATGCCACACGTAATACCAACTTATTTGAACACACGCTTCACCAATTGAAAACCCATTTCAACTCCTCGTGAACCCTGCATGGGCATGCGGTTCTAGTGGACTAAGTTGGATATACAACCATAGTTATATGGGGTTATCTCCCAAGTGGGGGTAATCAAACAGGGCAATGGAAAATCTATCATTTATAGATGATGTCCCCATCAACATCTCCGTTTAATTCGGCGATTTTCCCAGCTAGCCACTTTTGATTACCGCGAGGGGTACCTATTTCTATGACACTCTGCGAGCCTCGGCCGAAAACGCAGGTCTTGTCCTTTCGGTCACACCACGCTGAAGACCCATCGCTTTGTGGTGAGTTTTGAGCCTGGGAAAAGGACGGTGCTCCGCGCGCTTTGGGTGATGGTTTTTTCGGTGACTTTATCAAGGAACAAGGGAGATTTACCTGCTAAATTTGGAAGTTCTATCTGCCCCAAGACTATCCAAGACTGGTATTCGCAGAGGGAGTTTGCTGGGATTATCTGAGATTATATGATGATAAGATAACTACAGCTTGGACTGGAAGCAGACCGTTATTCCAAAGTATTGCCCCTCAGCCAGTGGTCGCGGAGAGAAAAGAACCCTTGCATGCACCGGATGCTTGACTGGTCGTTGTATAAAGGAGTTGTTTGGTACCATATTTCTGTAGGTCACATACCCAAAATCGATTGTAGGGGGCGTGTTTTGTCAAGTCTATTTTTTGGGTTTACACAATTTAGATTGACTTGCACTTTTTTTTGAACCCTCTGTCAGGACCATGCAAGAATTTTACAGCGAGGTACAGCGGGAAGTCGGCTGCAGCCCTTGATTGTTCTGACGGTCTGATGATTTTTTGCTCCCAGGGTGCTCAAGGTTTTCTCCTGTGAAGTTGAACCGTGGTACATTTACCAATTTTATGGTTTTGTACTTTTGGGGGGAATTCAACCAAGCCCCCTGAAGGTGACTTCCCAATCAGAGATGGTTCGTGGTTGAACACGTCGTATATCTCCACAATAGCCTCAGTTGCTGGGTGTCTCAACCACCAAGCTGATCAAACTGTATCGAGCTTTCTCAAAATATTTGATCAAATATGATGTATGATGATACATGAAACATCCGAGTATTTGTGCCATAGCAATCTTTGTCAGTTTCACCCCTGTTTGTTCTCCTTCAAAAGACCTTGCGAGATCTCAGGATCTGAGAAACATGGAAGAGCCCAATCCCCTACCAACTCTCACCAAGTCATTTTGGACAGTTGATTTCCCCTTGATTTTTGTATTTTTGAAATGAATTGTGGATGACATCTCAAACTGTTCCTGGTGCAACCTCCATTTTCTGCAGCTTCCAGAGCCTTCAAATCGAAATACAAACAGCCGCTCCGGCCGCCTCAGATGCCAGCCGTCTTTATGGGCTGTAGGGAGACGCAACACTCCACGCATATGCAGGTCCGGGTTTGTCGCCTTCAGCAGCGCTAGACTGGTGATGTCGGAGATTTAAGCACCAAAGATGGGGATCTAACATGATTTCACCACCAATTAGGGCTTAATCAGATATGAACAATGTCTAGTTAATGGCTATTTAGTGGGATAATCATGGGATGACAATGGGGTAAACACTGATGGGATATAAAGAACATTCAAGAACCAACACTCCTCAGCGTTGCTCCAAGCCATGTTTTTTGGTATGTTTCCCTCTTTACCTACTCAGTTTCTCCCCCTTATAATCTGGGTGTTGCGGGCAAACCTGATAATGATAACAATAATAACAATGGTAGACACAATGCTGCACTATATATATATATTATATGCGTATGTACATATGTACATCTGGGTTTGGTACCTGGAAATGCGGTATACAGCGGTATACTCAAAATTTGATGATTTGTCATCGATTTTCCTATTCACTGGCCTCCAATTGGGGGTATACTCCATTTTCAGACACACCCAGTGATAATATCAATAATGATAATTGCAATAATTTTGCTGAGAGCAATACTGATAGGTAGATACATGTCAATATCAATACCAGCATATTGTGGCTTTGAGTGCGCATATGTATATGTATGTATATATATATATATATAGATATATTCCGCAATTCTACACATTCATCTATATACATATATACATGTAATATATACTTCATATATATATACACATAAATATACATATGCTTCTGTAAACAAAAAAATCTAGCATTTTATGTGTGACAAGCAGGGTTGCAACCTAGTGATTCAGGCCAAGAAGTGCAATTAAAGATTAAAGGGCACACGATCTTGAATTTACAGATGAACCCCCAAGAATTTGTTACCATGTCCCCAGGGCCTGTGTGTGCGGGTGCATGCAGTGGCTACATCAAGTCCTGCAGTGGCTGATGTTGTGCTGCTCGGCTGTTTGCAGCAGATGCAGTTCTGCACCCTGAAATTTGAGGAGTCCCCAGATTGTTTCCATGCTTTTAAGGGGGTTGCACATCACTTTTTGATAGTGGTGAACTCTACCATAAAAGGTACCGTTTTACATGACATTTGCAGGTTTCAAAGCTGATCTGGCGACTATGTTTCACTATTGGCAAATGGGATTAATCAATGATTTTTTCGTCCCCATTGTCACTCTTGGGGTTCCATGCTCTCCTGTGATTTTTCATGGTAGCCTGGTAGGATTGCATGCAAAGTCAACTGCCAGACTGAAAGGTTTGTGCTCGGACTGAAGTCACTTTAGATTCTTTAGATGTCAGACATATCTATGACCTTTGACGATGTCGGCGCAGATGGCAGACAGTCCACTATCCTCTTCCAAAAGGGGGCTCACTGCTGCATTTCTGTCCCAGCATCTCATCCGAATGTGACATCAAGATTCCATGGATGACCATCGACTATTTCCGGGAAACTCCCCAACAAAAAACGCCAGTCTCAAAGCTTTCTGGTGAGATCTCTCCATTATCTCCCATGGCTGCCATGGCAGCCAGCTACAGGATCTTACAGGAAGAGTTGGAGCAAGTGGAGTACGAGTTGGACTCTGCACAGCAGTCACTGGACCAATGCTGGGGGATAGCCCCGAGAATTGACTGTGGGGATGATTTTCGGTCAGTCGCATTTTCACACTGAACCGTGGTGACACTGGAAATGGTAAATTTGTACCCCATGAATCACTCCAAGATGCTTGTCATCTGCCACGAATCATCGTTCTTCTTGCTTCTCCTGGCATCAAACCGCTAAAAAATATGGTCGGATTGGATGGCTTCTTTTTTCGCTCTCAGAGGATCCACCGACTTTCCCAGCCACGAAATTCCGTTCAGTTCCACCATTGTGTGTTGCTTCAACCCCCGAAAAACCGCTAAAATTCTCTGGCTTTTTAGTGGACCCCTGTTTTCAGACTCGGTCAGATCCCCCTGGGTTCGATTTTTTTTGGGTTCTCTGGGATCTTCCACCAGTCACTAGGAACCTTCCAGCGGCACAGGTTGGAGTTCGCGGAGTGGTGTTTGAGCCATCCCGACTTCAAGGACCTCTTGGGCTCGGCCATGTTTCTCGCTGAGAGTCAGGCGGTGGCCAATGCAATGAGGCATGGGGGATGGGGGTGAGAGTGGTTGGGATGGGGCAGGGTCAATGTCTAGAGAGATGGAAGGATTTGGGGATGTTTTTGGCTGTTTTGGACATTTGGATCCTTTGATTTCAAGGGGAAGGAGTTGACTATCAGTAAACATCAAGAGAAACTTGTCCCTCTGCCATGCATCCGTGACGTTCCGTGACCATGAGATTGAACGCATTTCTACAGGCACTAGAATTATGACAACTAAGTACGTCTTGTCTTAATCAGCTTGTTGGAGAAAAAAACCATGATCCTCATCGCCAGCTTGGCTCTCAAGGGCATGTTTCTCAGTTGCCATATGGGCCATAGGGGTCAATGGCAAGCTCCTCCAGTTATGCCATCAGCTACGTGAGGATGGGTCAAAACCTGCACCATACCCCCATAGCTTACTGGGCTGGAAGTACAGTATCAGGAATTTGTTTCCCACTTCATCTCACTTCCAGCTTTTGGAAGCGTCAAAAGCGCAAGCCATGGACGTGTACTTGCCCTTCACCGCTATTTTTGTGGCGATCTGGTTTTCACTTGTGAGTAGTAGCAGCTTGGAAGCAATGAAGCTGGGTGCTCTCACTCGCCTCTAGGTCGTTAGGGTTCCTGTTGACCGAACCTGGAGACAGCCAACCTGAGATAAAGACACCAACAGTCTGGGAGGCACATCTTTGATACTTGTTCCATTTGGAAGCCATGAGTGGAATACTTCAAGTACTGCTTGATGATTTCAATTCTTCACTTTTCTACCCCTACCTTGGATTGTGAACGCTTGCGTGACTCATATTGCTGTGGGTCAACAGCAGTTTTAATGGCGATTTCTGGGACGGCAGATGAGTCGGTCACCAAACAGAGCTGGGTTTGAATGGGAAAGTCATTGGTAACTAAATGCTGACATGTACAGCAAGCCATGGAGCTTGTTACCGGAGGGTATATCATGGTATATCCATGTATATCCAGTAATATCCCATTCTTATTATATCACTCATCCCTATTAAACCATATAATCATATTGAACCATCGTTGGGTAGACACTGCCTCCCATGCCTCAAAGGATGGGTCTCAAGAACTTGATCCTCGGCATACTAGCAGCCACAAACTACAGTACCATACAGTACCTATTCTTGTAAGCTTTTCTTTAAAAAGGTTTATTTCTCCAATTAAGATTCCTGGAATATATAGTAAAGCAATGTAACCCAGATTTCCTGTACTTTCTTTACGTAATGTTCGGTAAATCGCCGAACTGAATGGGCCATCCCATAGCTACTGTACTTGTATATATCAAACTGCCAACGTTATCTGTATGTTTGTTGGTTTATGCCCCCCATGAACTACACATATCTAGGATAAACATGGATAAACCATACAAGGATTCACCTAGGCATAAAGCAACTGAATCACATTAAATCCCATCATATTCCCATCATATTCCCACATGCTCAGCTGGTCTTTTGAGGCGATCGAAAGGCCTTCCAGGACTTGTCCCTCAGCTTGCAGCGACGCCACCTTTCACGCTGGCCGCACGCCGCCATCAGTCCCTGTGGCTGACGACCTGGGGAATGGACAGATTGGTGGTGATATGGGGGTTTCCCAAGTCATGGAGGTTAGTGACTACAGATGATGATAGATGATTATAGATTCATCACCATTTTTATAATTTCATTGTTAATCCATTATATAATATGGCCAGCTATAACCACTGTAAATGGAGCTTTCCTAAGTCATGGGGGATCTCCAGTCGTCACCACGGGTAAACCTATACTAAGTCATGGTCATCCATGACTGGGATGATGTAAAGGTACCCCTACTTTAAGAAACCTCCATATGGATTTAACATGATCTTAACCCGCAAAAAAAAGCACTGGGAATTCAAAAAAATCAACCGATATTTGAGCAACAGTGATATGAACATATATTGAATGAGAGAAACACGAATTCTGAGGGTTTTGACAAACTGCCTGGTGAGGTCTCCCAGGTGATGGATTTGTGCAAGTTTATGTTTGCCCTCGAAGTTCGTGTGTTTTTCAAGTTTAACTTATAGAATCATATATATATATATATATGGTACCCCCCCCCTGGGTCTACCTTCAATGTCTTTTCCATGGTATTTGCATTGTTTTATCATCATTTTGGGGGGTTGGTTTTGAACTGTTGTTTCTATACTTTTTTGCGGCCTNCATTGTTTTATCATCATTTTGGGGGGTTGGTTTTGAACTGTTGTTTCTATACTTTTTTGCGGCCTTCAAGCATAGGGGTATATATATATATATATTTGTGTGTGTGTGTAACTTCGGCATATACTAGGAGGTACTAGGAGGTACTAGTACCTCACCAGGAGGTACTAGTACCTCACCCA
>BGPT01000590.1:137645-197981 GCA_003297045.1 Symbiodinium sp. clade C Y103 | reverse complement strand
AATCAATTCAAACTAGATGGATATGAATTGAAATCCTTACTAATCCTTTGATATATTCTGCTTATAAAGGAGAACAAATTGAAAATGAATTGATGTGACTTGAAACTGATGCATGTTGTCAGAAAGCATCCAATCTGCATTGGATTCCAAATCTAATCAATGACTATATCTTCTTGAAAATCANNATGAATTGATGTGACTTGAAACTGATGCATGTTGTCAGAAAGCATCCAATCTGCATTGGATTCCAAATCTAATCAATGACTATATCTTCTTGAAAATCATTTCAAAAAATAAGGCATTTTTTAAGCTACAAAATATGCCAAAAACACTGTAAATACCAGTCAAAATGCAAAAAAGGTAGACCTGGGGGGGGGGGCTAGCATATATATATNGCATTTTTTAAGCTACAAAATATGCCAAAAACACTGTAAATACCAGTCAAAATGCAAAAAAGGTAGACCTGGGGGGGGGGGCTAGCATATATATATATATATACACTCTCCAATGAAACTACACAGCAAGAAGAGATGATTTTTGGGGCAAGCCATCTTGCCAGGTGATGAAAATCTGGATATTTGGAGGTCCTTCATCAGTTTGCTCGCCCTTTTAGGCGAACTGCGCCTTGGTTTTCTGGCGTCAGATGGGTTAACAACATCTCACTGGGCCGAGCATACCTCCGCCGTAGGTTATGCCCTGGTAATTTGTTACATAGCTATGGAACATTTATACATGATTTTACCCATTTAAACAAGTCATAACAAGTCAATTTTTCCGTAGCTATGTGAAGTTTTCAGAAGGTCCCCTTTCAGATTGCGGACCTATGGGCGAT
Organism: Symbiodinium sp. clade C Y103; assembly: GCA_003297045.1. NCBI lineage: Eukaryota > Dinophyceae > Suessiales > Symbiodiniaceae > Cladocopium > Cladocopium sp. clade C. Next base: position 197,149 of record BGPT01000590.1, on the reverse strand, counting down.
TTTTCCCATATAATTTGTCTTATGAGGATTCACATGGGCCGTCGGTGCGATCTTGGGATACAAAACATCGAATGTGGGGATGCTTTAAGCTGCAAGGGAAGTGAAAACCACCTTGGCTTGTACGACAGAATTGATCGTGAATCAGTGAAATTCAGTCAAGATGTTTCTGCTAACCGATAGATCACCATCTCGTGATGCTCCAGGTATGCGCTTTTTCAATTCACCATGAGCATTGCTTTTCCATTGCCTCTACAGCCGCCCTTGCTGTGCCAAATGCACGTGACTGGGCCTCTGGTGGGCAGTTTGATGGTGCGCTTGATGTGCTGGAAGCACAAGAAGCTCTCCTTCGAAACTGAGAGGCATTAGACAATTGGAGGCACAACCATGAGAAAGGGTGGAAACCTGAAAAGCTGTTCTAGGAGCATCCTGACTGTTCATTGTCTTGAATTGTCTTGCAAGTCGCCATGTTTGGAATGCCGATGATTCTCTGTGAAATGGAGTTTGGGGGTTTGAAGTTCAACTAACTTCAAGAAGCAGCCGACCTTTTGATTCAACAGCAAGTTGGGCAGTGGCGTTAAGTAATTGCTGTTTTTGCCCTGTTTCGAACCAAGCTTTCTAAGCACCCAGAATCCTAGCAGTAAGAGTAAGAGACACTGCTGATTTGCTGTTTTCCTCAAGTGAGCAATGGCCAGATCTTGCTTGATCTTCAGAAGTCTGGGTCAAAGTTAGTGGAAACACATGTGCCATGATACATTGACAATTATGGAACCCATCAACATGACTTTGTAATATGTTCCTTAACTATTGATAATTTCTTTTATTACTGTAAATCAATCCATGGCAACATGCAGTTTAACCAACCAGTCGAACCAAACAATATATAGCGCCAACTTCATCTGCCCGTTTCGATGCGGCCGAGGAGCAGATCCAACTTCTGGCAACGATCCTGAATGGTTTCGCCATCGTGAACCGCGTGGACGTGCCAAAGCACTTGATGCATGGCTTATAGTGATGGTTACCCTAAGGTAAACAAACAGGGAAATGTGGAAAATCAACCGTTTGTAGATTATTTTCCCGGGGAAACCATGAGTTTTCCATATCTATGTTAGTTTACCCCAGGGTAAGAAGAACAATCATGTAGAAATGGCCTCACACATACTTCAGGTAGGTGACATTATGATTTCTTCAGATGAGTTGTTGCTGATTGAGCTGCGGATGGAACCATGGACTGGTTGGTGGTGCAACAAGAACCCGAGTTTTTCTTGTTTAACTGTCCAAACATAGCAATTGGAAGATGAGTGATGTTCAAGGGTTACATGATAATTTGGGACGGGGGTAAAACATCAAATAGTGGATCCTATTTCAAGGGTACCTCAGGAGAACACCCAAGCGACAGCATAGATATATGCTGCATGCTCGCGTGATTGCAAGGGCTGCTCTACGTAGTTCTAGATATTGTCTCAGGTGTCAGCATGCCATCTTTGGGAAACCCATGGATGCATGCAAGAATTCAGGGTCCCTTAGTCTGCCCATTACTATCCATTACTTGCTGAATGGATTGATTTCAGGCAGACAAATTCGGCCTGCACTCCCTTCAGCCTCACTATGTGCAGATATCTGGTTTTTAAAGCCATCCAACTATAGCTATTTCATCACCATTTGCTCCAAACTTACTTAGCCGAGTTATTTCCACCAACTTAGCTATATATAACATTATATAACTACATCCCATGAAATCCCATGAAATTCCAGCCAGCCAGAGAGTTTCGCAGCATGAATTTCAGGCTCGCGGTGAATTTCATGGTGCGCACTTTGATCGGTGCCTTCTCCGCCTGTCCGCAGCGTCTGGTGACCATGAACCTCCTCAGTGCACCCTTGGCCTTGGCCGTGGAGTGGGCCCGACGCGTGGATGGGGCTGGCGCGATGGAACCATCGGTGGATCTGGTGCATGCCATCGCCAACGAGATGCTGTGCATCATGTTGTGCCTGGTTTGATTCATGGGATATTTGGGTTTGTCTGAAAATAGTGTACCTCTATGTAAATCCATTGGTTAACCATCATTATCCCCATTAAATGGCTATAATTGGGGGTATACCCTATTTTCAGACAGACCCATTTGATGAATTTTGATGATATTTGGATACTTTTGGATCTGGACTTTAGAAAGAATATCGCAACGAAGACATTTAAAGTGCACCACCGATTCAGAACGTATCCTTTCACATGCTCAAATCAGCTAAAATCCCTTCGCAGGACTAGCGTTTTTTCCATTTCACTGTCCAAAAAGACAAACCCTAAAACCTTGAAGATCCAAACCCTGAAACCCAAAAATCCCCTAACCCTAGCACCCTCAACCCTAAAACCTGAAATCCTCAAAGCCTAAAGGCAAAATCGCTGCGTATAGCCAGTGTTTTCGTTCATGCACTATTGACAAGTATATAATATTGTTTGGGTGTGTCATTGGAGGTGGGCGACCATAGGGTTTGGCACGAAAATCTCGAAACCATACGAACTATTTTATAACATTTTATAACATAGATATGCATATACTGTATATATGTGGAATTAAACGGCTGTATCAAAATTATGTATATGACTTTCACTTGGCAGTGCTGTTTTCCTCATCCCACAGTGAAAGGTATGCGTTGGGGGGAATGAAGGGCAATGATCACCTTCTTGGGGAAAATTCAGCATCTATCCAACCAGTAAAAAATTCATCTTTAACTTTGCACAGTGGGAATTCAATAGAGGTCCCCCTTTCAAAATCCAAGTTCCAGGGTTTTTGGCAAGTGAACATCCTGACATGATTTCTGACATCCGCTGCTCGTTTCAATAGATTTAAAGGGAACATCTTCATCGTACACCCCGGGGTGTCACCCCAAAAAATCGATAAATTCTAGGGGGTTTTGCGCAGGTTTTCCCTTCCGATTGTTGCGGCATGAGGATGAACGTGATGATTTTGCACCTCAGTGCTGTGTTTCAGAAACAGGAGATGGCCACACAGAAACTGCAGGAAGAAATCGCTGCCAAGGAGAAAATTGCTGCTCGATGCAACGTCTCAATAGGTTTGTTTGAATGGGATACAGCCCAACAATTTGATGAGGAAAACTGATGATTAAGCAGTGGATTTGGGGGCCCAAGTTTTACCAACACTTCGACCGCAAATCACCCAAAGACAGGTCAAAGAAACGGAGAGTTTGCTGGGCGCTGCGCGAAGACTTCTGAGTGTGACCTGTGACTGCTTGGTGCAGCTCTCCCCTGACTGGAACCTTAAGGATCCCGACAGAAGCGTGAAGGACGCCAGTTCGGAATCGCAAAGTTGGTGCGATGATTTAAGGATGATTTGATGATTTAATGATTTAATGAGATTTAGTGGGGTTTAATATTGGATATCCGTGGGATACGATTGGAATATCAATGGAATGTCAATGGAATATTGGTTTAATTAGACCTTCCAGGGTCATCAAACATGGCTAGCTGGGAAATCCTCTATAAACGGAGGTTTAGTTTGCTGGGAAAATCATGAAACTCAACGGAGGATTTTCCAGCAAGTTACGGTTGAGAACTGGAAGGTACCTGTTGGGTTTATGGTAGCTATCAACACACATGAAGTTGTTCAACATGTTTGCTAAGTACAGCATTTCTTTGCGGGCACAGTACAGTTTTTCATGGTAGAGAGCTCTGTCATCATATAGATACATTGAGATTGTCCACCACTACTACTACTACTACTACTACTACTACTACTACTACTACTACTACTACTACTACTACTACTACTAGTACAACTACTACGGCCAAACCCCACAGTTTGCCCGCGCCCACTCCGACGACGCTTCGGAACGTCAAAAAACACTGTGTTTTGTGGGACGCAATGCACATGTCAATGATCCGTCCTATCAGCACGGCTAGGAGACCCGTGCGCTGAATGTTACATCATCATCATCATCATCATCATCATCATCATCATAATCATGTTGAAGATTCCCTTGAACATTAAAGTTTAACGAGGGTGGGATTTTGATGATACCCTAGAAACATGTTGAAGATTCCCTTGAAAATTAAAGTTTAACGGGGGTGGGATTTTGATGACGCCCTAGAAACATGTTGAAGATTCCCTTGAACATTAAAGTTTAACGGGGGTAGGATTTTGATGATACCCTAGAAACATGTTGAAGATTCCCTTGAAAATTAAAGTTTAACGGGGGTGGGATTTTGATGACGCCCTAGAAACATGTTNGATTCCCTTGAACATTAAAGTTTAACGGGGGTGGGATTTTGATGATACCCTAGAAACATGTTGAAGATTCCCTTGAACATTAAAGTTTAACGGGGGTGGAATTTTGATGATACCCTAGAAACATGTTGAAGATTCCCTTGAACATTAAAGTTTAACGGGGGTGGGATTTTGATGATACCCTAGAAACATGTCTAAGATTNTCCCTTGAACATTAAAGTTTAACGGGGGTGGGATTTTGATGATACCCTAGAAACATGTCTAAGATTCCCTTAAATGATGTGTGGGCGAACTGTGGGGTTGGCGCGTACTAGTACTAGTACTACTACTACTACTACTACTACTACTACTACTACTACTACTACTACTACTACTACTACTACTCCTGCTGCTGCTGCTGCTGCTGCTGCTACTATTATCACCCGCGACATCCTTTGAGTTGGGAATGACTTGGAGGATTCTCCCGCAGATCGTATGTGTTTTTTTACAACACCTGGTGATCGTAAGTCGCCTGTATTGGATTATCCCATCTATCAGTCAATAGCTTAAACTGACTATCGTTCCTAACCACTTACTTATAAGTTATACTTCTTTACTATATATCCATTTTATTCCTAATCTATCACCACGATAGCTCCATTGGGTTTACCACTATGGTCAGAAAATCTCAGGTCGTCACCTGCGCCCTTAGTGGGATGATCATCCCCATTTTCGTCGGGTCACAGTGCCATGGGACCGCAGGATATGTTGAAGCTGGGCTCCAAAGGAACAGCAGCACTTCATTTCTCCCAGTGCCATGGCGCTTGTGATGGTTACAGGATTTCTGGTGAGCGCTGGTAAACTGATCGATTTATTTTTTTGATCCTGAATGACTGAGCTGAATATATTGAAATGAGTGCAAACCATGGAACCTCCTAATTGCATGAGAGGAACTACCACTTTGGTGGAACCACTATGGCCTATAGGAGTCTCAACAAAGATGAAGTCTTTCCCAATTCCACTATAGATATATATTCTGATACAATATATACAATATATATATATATATAGCTCCGTGGCGGCACTATCAGTGGAGATGAATTCGATTTGCGTAGGCCGCAGCGTATCAGCAGCTATGTGCCTGGTGAAAAAAATATATCAATATATATATATATATAGGTATATGTACATACTCTTGTATGCTGGTGGGGCCTATCCAAAATCATCCCACAGGGATGCACAATCATAAACCACACCTTTGCTCCTTGGTGTCTCCAAGTTGCATTGGTTTATAAACTCGGGTAATCATGGATCTATCCCCCATGAACATCCATAAACCCTAGTGAACCCAATTAAAACCCAAGTTTCTCTAACTGGGGCATCAGCTCGTTGGGGATTGTTGACTTGAAAGTACAGTTCCAGTGAAGTAGTGGATAGACTTCACCATCGTTTTTTTGGGCCCCATATCTTAGCATTTTGTGGATCCTTCATGGATCCTATGTGGCTATGAGGCAAAAACTGGGACCCAAACGGTCCCCAACAAGTCATAGCTGGTATAGCTGGATGTCTATTCACCCAGTCATATGTTCCCAGTCATATGTGAATTTCATGGATGTTGACCCACAACCATCAATTTTAGTTGGTTGAAGGGGAAATGGGAAAATTGCGGTTAAACCTCCCATTTCTATCATGGGATTAGACATCCATGGTTTCCATTTCTATCATGGGATTTTCTCATATTTTCTCCATGGTTTCCTGAAAAATGTCAACAAATTCATCAATATCATATATCATGGGATTTTTCTCCATGGTTTCAATGGTTTCCTATAAATGTTCAAGCCAATCCCATGAATCTCAGGTTTATTTCTCCGGAAGATCATGAGCGTTTCACCACCTTCATCCGAACCTCGCGGGACTCCGATGCGCCACTGGGTGACGAAACGCTAACGTTTCAGGTCTCCTGGTAAAGCCAAGTTTCCCATTAAAAATGGGGATTTCCCATAGTTTACCATGGTTACCCTCTGGTAAACTAACATAACTATGGGAAATCACCATTTTTAATGGGGACAATCCACAATTTCTATGGCAATTTTCAATAGCTACGTTTAATTGCCAGAGGCTATGTGTATTTAACATAGTTTTCTACATGTTTCTACATGTTGATTTATTACAATCCAGTAACACTGAATCTAATTTTCAGTGTTGGATATTGATCTAGATTAGACTATATTATATAAACTATTGCGTAAACCCATAACCTATAGGAAACTATTAATAGACCATGCCCATCCTTTTTCCACGTGTTGTCTTTTGAAATACACCTACACATCTCGTGAGATCTAGGTTATTCTTGGGCAAGCGCCGCAATAGTTGAGAGCTATTTGAACAATGTGAAGAATGTGACAAGACTATCTCAGCAGAGTTTCTTGACCGGTGTAAATCATTGAGTTGGTGTGTATAACTCATACCTCTTTTGCATAGTAAACAGCCTTCAAACGTCTAAGACTTATACATCTTTTAAAATTTCATGATTTGTATCAACAGTAAATTGTCATACCTCTTTTCTTCCCTATTATAACCTTCAGAAGTTCCAAATATCGAGGGAAGGAGCTGTAGCCTGCATCCCCAGCAGTACCCCTTAGCCGCAATAATTAGTTTCCCCTCAAATGATGTCAATATATATCAATGGTTATCCTAAATGCATGGTGTAAATATACCATATCGTCATATACCAATAGAACATCGAAATGACACCAGTTTAAGGTGAGTTTAGAGCTTTTGTGTGTCCTTAACTTTTGAAAAGCCATAAGCTTTGCTGGCTATTCACCGCTTCGTGATGGCTTAATGTGGTAAACCCAATGACAAGCAAGTTTTTCATGGGGTGTTTATGGCGTTGGGGTTTAGCTATTTCAGCCGACCCCAGAGGAATAAACCAGTGGACTGTATACTAGGGGGTACCATGTTGGTGGCAGATCATCACTATTTGGGAAGGTATATAGCTCCCATACAGGTTGATTAATCAGAGTCTATCAAATGTGTAGTTCTCATTGATTATTGCCTGGTGTTGTTGTACTTCTGTTCAGAACTATTATCATAACTATTGCCATTCATGACAGTCATCAGTTTGTCCTACTATAGCCATCAATAATTCTAGTTGCAAACCATTGTCGGAACTGTTGGTAATATCAGTTACTGAAGTTATTGCTATTACTATAGCTACTCTTTGGTAATCGAACATAGATGTGGAAACCCATGGTTTCCGGCTCGGAAAACGATCTACTAATGGTGTGTTTTCCACATCTATGTGGGTTTATGTGAGGGTACCATCAAAAAACTGGGTATCCTGCAACTTTTTCCTTCCTCCAATCCCAATTCTAGGATTGGTTGAACTTTACCCTTTGCTCCACCTGGTGGATGAATATAGAACCAGAGGGTACAATGAATACAGTCATTCTGCCTGGTACTTTTGGACCTTGGGATGTCATGGCTCGTCTCAGGCCCTCTTCGCTCCATCTCAAAATGCAGGAAACGGGGCGGACGCGGCAGCCATATGACACAGGGATGTGCTAGACCCCCGAATCGTCAGCGGCTCATAATCCATATACGACCCATTTATTTACAGACTGTGTATGAACCAATGTAAATATACTTAAATACATTCATATATATATATATATGTACATACATACATACATATGTACACAATATACATTCTTATATATAAAAGTGTGTATATTCCATTAGCTGGGGTACACTGTGGTTTTCGGCGTTTACATTACATGGCTTCCGCAGCCCCGTTTGATAGGTAGTTTCTTGAGGTGGACGTGGACAAACGAGCTTGGCCCCGTTTGGGGTCAGTTTTATGGGATTAACCAATAATTGATAAACCATTGTTTATGAATGAGGGGGGTACTCCCCAAATAGTGAGAATCTGATACTTGAATGGTACCCACCTATATAACTAAACAGCCTGGAGATTTATTCATCCAGGGTTGACATTAGGGATTTAACATGATTTAACCAAACACCAAGTAATCAACAACAAATTATTCATCGGGATTGGCTAGGTAATGAAATTAGAGGGATCTAAATGGGGATATAGACCAACAATAATAGGGATTAACCAAAATTTGATGGCTATTAGTTAGTGAGATATTAACAATGTAATTCATGGGTATGACCATGGGAATTAAAACCCCCATGTTTATCATGTTTCTTGGGATGTGGGCCCCTACAACTCTGGTGAAATCTATCCACCTTTAACTGGAACTGGTGTTCCAAGTGAGAATCACCAGTAATTCTGCTTTCGTGTTGTCAAGAGCCCCATACGCAAATTTCCGCTCTCATTCTTGTAAAATCTGTACTGTATATTCATTGGACGTATTCCACATCGTTGTCACTTAATCATCTGACATGATTTTTCTAACAGTTCAGAACACCATCCCCAGGTTCATTGGATTTATACTCATAAGTTCCAAAGATTTCCAGCAATTTTTGAAAAGATCACCTACCATCAATGCACATGTTTCCCTTGGTGTTTCTGGGCAAATTCAGGACACCAAAGGCTCCTCCTTCCACGTGCAGCTCTTCCATGTGGAGATTCCCAACTTGCAGACCGAGCCGTGTCGAGGTGCTCGAGGTGAGCCTGGGAGCGAAGATGACTCGCTGCCCAAGGAACATCTGCTGGGATTGATCCGCCAGGAGAGTCCGTGGCCTGGGGGGAGACCATTGATTTGAAGACTAGCCAATTAAGTTGTCTTAAATTTCGGTACCCAAATTTTGGCCCTCATTTGAAATAGTTATTCTCATGTATTCTCATCATTTTTATTATTGTTCTTTTCTGGTTCTTTAATTGTTCTCCTATTGTTCCTTGATTGGTATTTATACGGCAAATGCCTGGGCTTTGCCCGGACCCGCAATGACGACAGGCGACGCATCATCATCATCATCATCATCATCATCACCATCATCATCATCGTTAGAATGAAAACCTTATTGAAGATCTTCAATGAATGTAGAAGTTTAACGGGGCTGGGAGAATTGAACCCTTATTCAAGATCCTCAATGAATGTAGAAGTTTAACGGGGGTGGGAGAATTAAACCCTAATTGAAGGTCTTCAATGGATGTAGAAGTTCAACGGGGGTGGGAGAACTAAACCCTGATTGAAGATCTTCACTGAATGTAAAAGTTTAACGGGGCTGGGAGAATTAAACCCTTATTGAAGATCTTCAATGAATGTAGCTGTAGAAGTTTAACGGGGGTGGAAGTTTAATATTACCTAGTAGCTTTGTTGATCTTCCCAATTGAATGTAAAGTTTAACTGTGGTGGGAATTTAGTACCTTTGTTGATCTTCCCCATTGAATGTAAAGTTTAACGGGGGGTGGGTTTTTTATATTCCTTAGTACCTTTCTTGTTTTTACCGTAGGAATTTTGTGAAGTTGCATCAACATTTGTTTGGGACTGGGAAACCTCTACGCTGCAACGCCTGGGCAAAGCCCAGGCGTTGCGCGTATTTATATATATATGGTTGTGATACGTTGTGATATGTTGTGATACTTTGTGATACGTTGTGGTACAGTGTGGTACGGTGTGGTACGGTGTGATACGTTGTGATACGTTGTTATGATGATGGTGATGATGACGACGACGACGACGACGACGATGATGATGATGATGACGATGAGGATGATGATGATGATGATGATGATGATGATGATGATGATGATGATGATGATGATGCCGGTAGTGATGACAATGATTCCCCTGCCTTTGAAGCAAGAATGATGGTCTCCATTCCCAGTTGCATGAACCTCTCCAAAATAGAAGAAGCAACAAGAAAAAACAGATGTCATTTACAGTAAGCAAGATTTGATACCAGGTACCATCTCCTGGCCTTTTTTGTATCTGTCTATGTGAGGAGTTGAAAGAGCCGCCTGAAGAAGAGGCCATGGGCCCAATGGGCCATTGCAGTAGCATTCCCGAAGGCCAGCCGCTGGACTGTTTAACATCCAGCGGCACAGCATCTTCTGCGGGACGTTCCAGTCGACATGCCGAACGAAAAGCCAAGGCGGCTGGGGGGTTCATGGTCCCATGGTGCGTGGCAGCTTGTTGGTGAAAACAAAAAAAGGAACAACGGGCTGAGGACGCGAAAATCGCGGGAAAGACTTTCAGTCTACAAAGCTGCACTTATATCTGAGCTTCGGTGACTTATTTTTTTTGGGGGGGGGATCATGAAGAGCTTCAGACTTCAGCCATTTATCCAATGTCAAACGGTTTTTTTTCCGATAATTCCTGTTCCTGGGACCAGCTGCGATTGAGGGTTGACCTGGACTGGCCCAACCACCACTGATGGATCTTTATTTTTTCCGAACATCGATCGAATCCAACAACCTTAAAATTGTTGAAACAATAGCTTAGGTGAAACCTGTTTGGATGGAATCTTTACCATTTCTGTCAAACAAAATCCATCTATTCTGGCTGTTTGGATGATGCTGGATGATTGTTGGTTAAAATGAGAATGATGAACACGGCTGTATTTGATGGTTTTTAAGGATGCACAAATCGTGTTTGGATGATGGATGGTGTTAAAAAAAACATCGTCGTTCTTGATTCTTGTCATCTTGTAAGTCATAAACAGAAGTGACATGTAGTGACCATTTTTGAATGCTGCATCATTGATCGTCTTTAAAATCATCTTTGATCACTGATGAACATTCTCAACAGTGGCCACTACGTCATCATTGATCATTAATCATCAGTGGCCTTGTAATGATCAAATTAATGATCAATAATCACACTGCGATAAATCATTGATCATTGATTATGAAATCATATTTAATCATCAATCATCACAGTTAATCATGGTTAATCATTGACCTATTTCAATAATCATGGTTATAATCATGGTATCATCAATGAATATGCTTGGTTAATCATGGTTAATCAGTTGATGGTCATTGCTATTTTTCACTGCCCTGACCAGGATCGAAGAAAGGCGTCCCTGGGATCCTGCCGTGCTCGGTCTCCGGAAGGTGCACGCCGGGGGTCGGGGATGGAGATCCAGTGGGGATATGCCAACTGCAAAGGTAAGATTTTTTTTTTTGTGCCATGGAAAAATATGGAAAAATATGGAAAATATGGAAAATGAGTGGGATGGATGTAGTGCATCAGAACTCCATGAACTTTGTTTTTGGGTTTGTTTTTGGCGGAATATTCTTGGACAAGCGCTGGATATTGCTTTGCAACTGATGGCCACAGTGGTCAAGAACTGATTTTCTGAACGTGCTAGAATTCTTGTCCGCGGCATCAGATAGATCCAGTGTCAAACAAAGTTGGTACTGGCAATTCCATGAAATTTCCAGTTTGGCCATGTTTTTTTCTTGAAAGCTTTGGGGTGTCCCATTCCCAGCATGATCGGGGGCCACCAGGTCGCGGGGTGTCACCTGTAGGTTGGCCGAAGTTGGACTCAGTGAAGCTGGTCCTGGACCTGAACACCGCGGAGCACGGCTATGCGATTCGTTCCATCCGGGTGGATCTGCTGGAGAGCTGGCCGGACTTCTCGTTGCTGAAGTTCGTGCACCTGGGCTCCATGGTTTGGGACTTTGTGGTGATCCAAACTGGTCATGGAAAATGAGAGTTTCTGATCGTAGGGAAATCATCAAACATCAATATATATATATATATATATTATGATATAGAGCATCTAAATCTTCATGGGTCTCCAGCAGATCAGCTGAGGAAGCGGAAGTACCGGGCAGTGGTGGAAGACTGGATCCAAGAGCACATGAAGCTCGGACCTCCAAAAGGTATAGCGAAAGTCCACCTCCATGCCGTTTTTCGTTGGGGTCCATGAGTCCATGCCAGGGATCTTGGAGATATTCTCCATGATTTTGGGTGTCTAACTTATAGGTACCAAGACTGGATGCTTAGGACTTTAGAATTGGCCATTTGTCTTCCTACCTCTGCGAGCTTTGTGGGGAGTTGGAGCCCAATCCTTCAAATGAAACACCCATTGTGTCCCATGGTTTCCGGTTCCCAGTTGCTCGCCAGGATGATACCACTAGCTATTTCGAATATTTCGAAAATTCCCCAACTCTTGTTGTCGAAAGTGAGGTCACCCTGAACTTTCAGAATGGAACCCAATTTCTTTGAGCGCCCCATAAAAAAGAAACAAAATAACTATAGTTGAGTACTCAAAATTGTCCGCAAAAATTTCCCAGAAGTTCACTGGGTGTGTCCAGAAATGTGGCATAGATATAGCGGTATACAGTACCCCATTTTCCGGCAATCATGGTAGAGAGAATAAGGTTTTGGATTTCTACTGTATCCCCTATCTGCAGTCAAGCCCAACTGGGATGTGGGATTGGGGAAGATATATGAAGATATATAAGGTCCTTCTATGGGTGTTTTAGGGATATGTATTTATACAATATGTATGTAGTACTCCTCAAAAGGAACGAACACAGAATTTATATAGGCCTGCACTTGGGCCCCAGCAAAGACGGTCACTTAAGACACCCCTGGTGTTCACCATGTTTCCATCTTTTGGGGTGCAAGGTGTGATTACAGCATCAGGTTTAATCGGATTAGCTTTTTTTGGGGTTGCGATTTATTTATTTTTCTGCTGTTTTTTTTGTTTTTACCACCATCAACCACCCGCAAAAAGGGAGCTTATGAACCATCTATTAATGCCGGGGGGTTTACCATTGGCTCCCTAAACTTCCACTACTGGAACCCTCAAGCATCCCTAAATGGGTGGGGCGCTGCGATTGGTTCCTCATTTAGCATCCTGCTATTAAACACTGCATGATTAAAGTTAAAGGACGAAGTCAACCAGTGACCCTCCAACATCATAGGATGCCTCTTCTTTTGGGGGGTTACCTTTTTGTACAACCAGGGTCACAAAAACCCATAAATTGGACTCTCATTTCTTCAAAGTATTGTGATACAGCCACTCAAGACTGAAACTGCACTTCCAAGTAGCATGAGTTCACATGATTTCGCTGAGGAATCCCCCACTCAGCCCATGATTTCGTTGCTATAAATTAGGGCTACATATCCCATCCGATGCGGTCGTCCTTCCAGGAACTGCTGGATGTCACAGTCGCCTTGTGACGAGCCCTGCCTGGGCTGCAAGCTGCAGCTGGCGAAGCTTGGAACGGTCCTGGTGCGGGAGATGCGTCTCGGTGGCCACCGGGGTCAAGCGTGGAAAAATGGCGAGGTTCTTGGGATGGTGATGTTCATGGGATCTTTGAAAGGGGAAGCGAATCCATCAATGAGTGGGTTTGAACGATTAAAACCATGAGATAGGAGATGTACCAAGCCAAGGTTGGGGTTTGTGCCACCAAATATGCGGGATGAATATGGATCATTAAAATGGTGGTTAACCTGGTTGGTACCAACCACAAATGGCACATTTCCCAAGGCAAAATAGCAAGCAGACATGGGAATAAAGATAATTTTCGGACTGGCTGGAGGCTTTAAATATCGGACAAATGAAGGTATAAGCCATTTTTTTGGGAGGTGAGACAACCATGCATTTGCTGGCGACAAGCGGTCAAACAACCTTTGAGAATTGCATCCCAACGATTGGAGGATGATCGAAATGGTCTTTTTCAATTTTCCTCATTTTGCTTGAAACCTCAACCGCCTAACCACGAAGCAACCACCATCCTCGGCAGTTTCCCCTTAGCGACGCCCAGCAACCCAGGCGTGTTCTGAGAATTGACCAAGAGCACCACTCGGTGGACGATGCCGATGCCTCGGCAGCAGACCGGAAGTTGGGCTACACTCTGCTGATGACGGTGGAACTTAGAAATTTCCTGAGTATCGCAGCGCCAGCAGCGCCAGCCGGTGCGGCTGCTAAGTGAGATCTTCGGATGCAGCAGATATGGTGCTGAGATAACTGATATCTATGAAAATTCATGAACATCAGAAATTACTTGGCAATGAAATGATGTGAAGCATCCTTTTTTTGGGTACCTTATGCCACGTTTTGCTGTGCTGGTTTTATGCTGTTTTTGGTGCCTAACGTAACGGACAAACACGAAATCCCGGTAGGACCATTGTGGTGTGAGGCACAACTCTGTTCACCATGGAAGGGTCCAGGTCTCCACCCCAGATCTCCATTCCATCTGCAACTCCCAATGTTGGGTGCCCCTGCTGGATACCAAGCTGAAACACCAACAGCTGAGGACTCTCACATCTTGCTTATTTCGGTGCATCCGAAAGCAAAGCATTTTCCCACACAACTTGGGGATGTCCTTGCAGGGACTCCATCTCTGAAGGTCGCTTTTTCTGGGTCACTTGATTGGTTGAGGATAGCCTATCCCCAAAGCAAAGCGCTTTCCGTGAGTACCATCTGGTATCAAAATCGGATAAAATTGATAAATTGGTAGTGGGAAACCCCATTCTTGAACTGATAAAGTCTGATATTGTATCTATCATTGGATCTGATATGGATGGGACTTGCCATAGCCATGTTAAATTGCCATGGAGTACTGCCAGACATTCCTGCAGTGTGGAACCGGTTTCACTGGCCGGTGGCCGAAAAGGGTGCTGGGCATTGCTGCCGGGTGAAGGATGGAGGAAAGTGACTTGACCAAACTTCTGTGATCTTCGATCATCCCACCTACTGGATATCCCATTGATTTCCGTGTGAGTTTCGATTCCATAACTACGAATCAGCTTCTGGTTATGGGATGATCTTTCATCAAGCAGCCCTTTTGCAGCCCGCATTTCATCTCTGTAGGTCAAATCAACTGAGAGTTCCTGGGATCCAGATGAAGCTATGACTTGGGCGTCAAAATTGTTCATATCCAAACGGGGTTTCCGAACCAAAACGGACCATTTTGAGTTGCCTCTCTCATGTCTGTGGGTGAGATCCAGATTGTTGTCGGGCAAATGCCCAAGTGATCACTACTAAAGTCTGCTAGCCTGCGCTAAGGGCATTGCATGTCGTGTGTGGTGCTGATCAATGGTGTGGTGTTCGTCAAAGTGCTTGCGCATGCAGCATTTGAATTGCTGGAATTAAACCTCGATCAATGTACTGACTTGACCCAACATTGAGAGCCAATTTTGTTTAGCCTGGATCTCCTCACAGTTCCTTTCATGTCTTGCGAATTGTTCCGATGCCTGACTCGGCACATCTCGGCACTATATCATTGCCACCTGTTGCCTCATGTTGCCTCAACAACGATCGTGGCAGGCACAAAAAAATGAGCCACAATGACAAGGCGCCGTGGGGCCATCATCCCAAAATGACTTGAAACATGACCACATTTCCGGGTGCATCAAAATCCACTGAGTTGGTTATCGGCATTTTGCCATGAAATAACAATTTTGAGAGAACCATGTGGATGTAGAGTTGGTTTACATTGTTTATTTTATTCACAATGTTTGCAACCCCCGCATGCGATTATAGTAGTGTATCATGCAAAATTGTTTTACCACATTTTTCCTACATGCATCTAAGGACTGCACTGGAGCATATGGAGATGGGTGCAGACCTATGTTTTTCATTGTTTTTTCATAATTATGGTGAAGTGAGCAACAGCCATAGCCAGCCAGCTTTTATGATCTCAAACGAAGTCTTAGAATTGACTCTTATTTTCTGCTAAGACACATCACATGTTTTGCGCCGGTAATGGATTCAAATGCGCCTATATGTGCCTAGTGTGAAAAGTATGGATAGATCTTTGGATAGTCAGTCCTCAGAGTCTGGGGACCTGCCGTGCATTTAAGGCCGAATGGCAGCAGCCTTCTGTGGGAGTAGAGAGACTCCAAAATGTTTTTGTGGCTTTTTCAGGAGTGATAGTCACTAGCCCTGATAGATTTGTCTGAAAATGGGGGATACACCAAAATGTTGATTTCAATGGGGAAAATGGGAGTGACTTCACCATCAAATTTGTTTGGGTCCACTATGTTCAGATACACCCTGTCGGAATTAGTGAGGTCCATGGCACCTGCTGAAGTCACCTGACTTCACCGTATTTCACCCATCAAGTCCATGAAGAGTCCAGTTGAAGCCTCAAGAGGCGTTTCTTGTTTCTTTCCGGTTTTTTTTTTGGAAGTCTCAATTCAAGATTCACCCACTTTGATGAATTTTGATAGTTCCACCCTTTTCAACATTCACCCGCTTTGAGAATCAACCTGCTTGGCCTACTTTCAATACGATCCAAGATTTTTTCCATGGCACAAGTCTGCTCTCTCGCAGGCCTTCAACCTAACCCTGCTGATCGACGCCTTCGTAACCAGTGGTTTGGTGAAGACGTCGCTCGAAGCGTTAGGCGGATTGTGGGCGATTTGGATGGGGGATTCTCCCATCCTTTGAAGGGGATATCATGAGGATAGACTGGGGGCAACCATGGCGGATATCATGGGGACATGGGGATGAAGTGGATATGAATGGGATAGCCGATAGCCAACAAAATAATCAAAATGGGTGTGTCTGAAAATGGGAGATACTTCAACATTGCCACCTTACTGTACAAGGGATAATGATGATTAGCAATCACATTTTGAGCCCTATTTACAGACACATCTTAAGCAGGGGAACTTAAGTGAAATTACTTTGCTTCGAGTAATCCCCACCTTGACATACTATTCTGACATACCATCTGGAAGTATATATTGATTATATATATATATATGTATATTCTGACATTCTATCTGGCATTCTATCTGGCATCTTCTCAGGCATTCATTCTGACATTCTCTCTGGCTTAGATCTATATTTCTATCATATCATTTCATATCTGGTATATGACCTCATGTAGGTACCCAATGGTACCCATGTTGTTTGCTTATCCCCCCAATCACTATGTCGGATGAAGTGCCAGGTGCCTTGGATGATATACCAATCTTGGTTGGTCAGACCCGCCAATCATTATGTGGCTGACCTCGTCTTATATAAGTACAAATTATATGTATATCGATATATTTATCCATATATTTAATATGTATATTTATATCTATACAATTTCTATACATCATAAAGTATAAACACATTTTGGCAGCTTCATCCCCCCCACTCTTTCGCACTATTTCGCCAGCAGTCCCACCTTTTTGTCTCACGGCAGGTGTGAACCTCTCCAGCTATCGCTCGGCACGGGAGAGATGCGACCAGCGCTCCCCGGCGAATCCGCAGGTGAAACGGCACTGGGACGAGGCGCGCCGCGGAGCTTTGGAGCGACAGGGGATGGGTTGAAAAGGTCGTGGCATCCCTGGTGGTGGATGATTTTAATGGGATTTGTCCACCAACAATTGGGAGATTCACCGGCAACTATATATAATTATATATCGTATAGTGGATTTCAAGCAGAAACCGTGGTTATCCATGGTTAGGACAGGGTTGCAGGAGGGAAATTACGACATCCATGGTGAAATATGTAATATATACATGTGTATATATATACATACACATGAGATAATAGCGTTCTATATATATATATATTATGTATACATAGACATATAATGTATATACATGTATACAGAATATACATATATATGTATATATATGTATATATATATATATATCTATATTTATTTATTTATTTATGATATGGGAATCCAATTCTCACCCAACAAGAACGTTTCGGGGGGATCACAGCTTATCACCTTTGGATCCTGCTCTTCTGGTGAGGCAAGTGAAGTGAGCAGCGTGGACGCCGAAGATGCCGAGGTTAAGGCCACGTTGTTGAGCCGTCGGCATCGCAGGTTTGTTGTTTTCCAATGGATGGGGACACTCCCTCTAAATCATGTTTCAATAGGAAATTCATCTATAAATGGGGGATTTTCAATTGCCACCTTTGATTGCCGGAGGGTAAAACCAAACATTTTAATGAAACAAAAAGGAAAATCGTGGGCCGTCTGAAAATTAAGGGGCAAAACAAACAGTTTTTCACCGATTTTTCTGACAGACCCAGATGGGGATGGGTCAAAAAATCAAGCCCTGGTAGAGCAAAATTGGAGTCATAGCTGTCCTTTTCTCAGTCTCTTTCCAGTGGTTGGTTGATTCACAGACGAGTTCCCCCTATGTTGAACAACCAAGAGATAATCCTCCCAAACTGACTCCTCCAATTTTACCCCAGAGTGTTGTTGAGACGGATGGGATCGTCATTTCAGACCGGAGAATCACAGGAACATCGGTTGATTTGTTCATTGGACGCCATCATGTCATTTTTATCCACTTATGTGGTATTGTTTGGTACTCATTTGTGACCCCCCATGTGTGGTGACCATCCTAACCTTGGTCACTTTTGTTGATTTCTTGATACTCACCATGGAAACAGTGTCCGTTTTACAGAATCCATCAAGACAAGCACAGCATTTTGACCCACAAAGATACTTCAGTGGCGCCAACCGCGGCCCGACCACGGCGAGAACGCCATCACGAGTAATAGTGAAAACCTTACAAAGCAGCAGACTCAAGAGAAGGGTATATAATAAGATGGCGAAAACCACGAAGAAGAAAAAGAAGAAGAAGCAAAAGAAGAAGAAAAACAAGAAGAAGAAGAAGGAGAAGAAGAAGAAGACGAAGAAGGCGAAGAAGACGAAGAAGACGAAGAAGACGAAGACGAGGATGAAGATGAAAATGAACATGAAGAGGAGGAGGAGAAGGAGGAAGAGGAGGAGGAGGAGGAGGTAGGAAACTAGCAGCAAAACCAAGATCATTGAGTGCATGGAAGTCAAAATTCTTGGTGTTGTCACAAATCACAAGGGTGCTGCCCTACACTCAGCAACCCACCCTGCAGGCATACATCGAAGTCACTTGTCGATGTGGGTTGGCTAGCACACGCAGCAGGTTGATTGGTTGGGAGTTCTATGTTGTGTCTAAGGTATTCTAAGGTACTAGCAATTGAGTGCGATTGAGTGTTTACAACATACTACTGTTCAAGAGTATTCAAGCTTTTTGTTTTGATTCCTCGCCACTAGTTGGGCACCCAGCAGCAATATCTTGATGGCCAATGATCCCATCCAACGCTACTAGTGCAGGCACTTGGGATATACACGTTTGGAAGTTTACTGCAAAGGAGAGGACACTACGGTATTCCATATGGCCCATATGGCTATGGCGGTTGTCAAAGCCCTGAAATGGTTGGTTTGATGATGTTTGATCCACAATATGACCAAACTTGCAGGTCCATGAGTACTATATTTTAGATGGCCATTTGATACTAGTAGACACATGGAATCATGACCTATGCATTAGTATCATTTTTCCCCAGCAAATGGTTTGGCGCTGTTTCATCTCATATGTTTGCAGCATTTTGAATGCCCATGGTATTTTGGTTGGTTCAACATGGTGCAACCAACCATTTCATTTTGGTTGCTTCAAATGCTTCAACTCACCATTTCCCAGACTTGGTCGAAGGGGAAATCTGCAAGAAACGGGTGCATATTGGAGTAAAACTATGGTATCAACGGAAGATTTTCCCAACCAAACAAATCGAATATTTCCGAAAAAAAAAGAAAAACATGTTTTTGCTGATATACTGTATACTCCAGTATATCCACATGATTTCCCCATGATATCCCCATTTTCCCATACGGCATGGCACACAACTATCGTCACTGAGGAGTCCCACATGCTGCTGCGCACCACTGCGGTGCGCTGCATGCTCATGCTCAGCCGTGCAGTGGCCGAGTGCAAGGCGTCGCCAATGGGGATTCAATGGTATTCACCCTACGGAATCTAAGCTACAACCCCGCCAATCCAAGGCCAAAAGTTTCGTTGAGCCCAGTTATTTTCCGCAAAGATGACCGCCAATTCATTGGGATAATTCTGGCTCAAAATCACCATTTTCCTCATTTGGGGACGCTCGCATAAGCCATGCTGAAGGTGCACGGCCAATGGCCCACACAGGCGGCTTGGTTTGTGGGTTGGTTTGGGAGGCCTGAAAACTGGTGGAAAACTGGTGGTCAAATGGCTGGTTCAATGAGATTTCACCAAGCAAAAATGGTGATTTGATGGACATCAACGGGCTGATTATAGTCATTTATATAGGGATTTTACTGTCAAACTATGGGGATATACATGGATACAATATAACTGATACATTATGGTTGGTTGGTGATTAGTTCGCGGATTATACTAACCTATAGTTATTGGGGACTTTCACAATTCATGAACGGGGAATCCCGTTGTCAACCAACCAGTATAAAGGGATGACAAAGGGTTTTGAACACTGCCCACATGGAACCTATAGAGTTTTGGTGGTTGGTGTTGGAACATCACAAGCACCTACAAATATAAGTATTCTATGATAGTCTCAATATTGTCCTTTTGTATAGGATTGTCTTTGTCAGAGTGCCCATCATGACACAATTGTCAGGGTTGCACCATTCAAATGGTTGCGTCAGAATCATGTGCTGCAGCGACAAACACGTTTCTGTGCGATGCTTCAGGACATTTACTTCGTTGGTCCTCAAATCGCTGTTTGTTCACATTTCCATTCTTGTTTGCAATCCAGTTCTTGGATGTTCTTGGCATTTTCAAGCTTTGTTTGTTGCTCCTTTCAAGCTAATATGTCCATCCACCCGGGTACGGATTTTGTTTGGTGTCATGAAACATGCCAATGGCAAATCCTCCATTTCGTTCGAGGATTTTCCCATCAAAACATTCATTTACAGTTGATTTTCCCATGTTGTCCCATATTTTCGCATGATGTTCCAATGGTTTGCCCATCAAAACATAGATTTAAATGGGACGAGGATCCAACGGTGGATCCTATCTTTAGGGTCCCAGATGTCCAGCTCCCAAGAAAGCGCTCAGGAAGGTCATCAGGCAGACCCGACGCTGGACTATCCGGAAAGGTGCGCAGGGTGTCATTGCAGTGACATACAAAAGAGAGTGCAACGGGTATTTAATCGTATTTCATACCTAGGGATCTAAGTGTCAAAGATTGGGATGTGATTTTTTGACCAAGAAAAGTGAGGATTTAATGGACATACTGTTGGGGTACAGTTGGTGATTTTAACCAACAATGTCCACAATGGCTGTTTCAATGGAGAAAATGATGATACTCCACTTGAATTGGGGGTACTGCAACCAATTTTCTGACAAACCCAAGTGTGACAGGGGCAATTGAGGGCGCTATACACGACATATTTCATCATTGTACAAACATGCATGTAAAAAGCACATGGAAGAAGTATGCAAATTGATATTCGGACTGCTGTTCTTCCGGAGAATGAACGTCCCTGCCTTCACAACCAAGACACCATTGAGATTTTGTGCGAGGTGCTGAAGTACAGGGCCCAGCCACCGGAGCACCCCAGGGCACCCCAGGGCACCAGTTCCCTATCAGTTGTCATCATCAGCAGCTCTTTTTACCCTACTGGTTCAAGCATGGCTGTCACCTCTTCGGGGTGTGCGGTCGACCACCCCTTGCCAGGCCACACACGAGTCCGAGACCAGCGGTGGGAGGCAATGACTGGCTTTATCTGGGTTGGGTAGATTAGTCAAACCTTTTTATTGACGGCTATGGATGGAAGGTTTTTTTCACATAGATGGGATGTACTGCAATATTGGAATATGAATTGAATATTGGTTTATACCGTTTGGTACTCAAACATAGCTGGGAAATCCTCCATTTAGTTCGAGGATTTTTCCAGTCAGAACCCTCCATTTATAGAGGATTTTCCAGCCAGCCACGCTTGATGATGGAGGAATATTAAACTATAGCTGGCAAGCTGCACATTGAGTTTTTTTTTTTTGCAGGGTATCAAAGATTGGCCATAGCTTCAGATGGGATGGGCCCCAATTTTTTCGCAACGAAAAATGAGAGAGAATGATAACCCATGTAGAATCTTAAATAAATAAATAAAGCAAATATATATATATATATTATATATATATATTATATACAATGTATATGTATATATATATATTATACCATATACCATATATAAAAATATATTATATATAATGCATCCATGTGGGTAGGGGTCAAAGTTGGATGATTTGGTCCCGAAAATTGACGAAGCTTTGTGTCTCCTGAGTAAAGAATTTTCATCCGAAACCACGTATCTAGCTCGGGGATGATGTCAAGCAACCAGGGGTATGACCTTCCCGATGTTGGCATCCTATGGATCTGCGGCAGAGCAGTCAGCATCCCCAAAATTTGTCGTAGCCCAGTCAGCACAGAAGGTCTTGGAGATCGCTCTACTTCCAGGAGAATGATGGTTTTTCGGATTCCAGCTGTGTTTTTTCTGTGGGTGAACTCCACCTTATGTGAGATGAATCTCCCCTGTTTGTTGCGTCAAATCCCAAGTGATGCCTTCGTTCAATCCCTATAGGTTTTTGTGAATGAAATCCACCACTTTTTCACTGCTTCAACTTCCCCATTTCCGCTTGGGTACCCTCTGATGAATTTTGGTACTCAAATGTTTGGCAAGGTGAAATATCCCCCCAGCTACCCTCCATTTAGGTGGGGATTTTCCAGCTAGCCATGTTTCACTACCCAAGGGTATAAACTATAAACCAATCCTATTCCGAGAATTACATCCCATGAATATCACATCAATATTCCAAGATTGTGGTGCATCCCATCAACCCCCCCATGAAATCTCCATGAAAATCCCATGAAATCCATGAACTCTCCATGAAAATCCCATGGAATCCCCATGAAATCTCCATGAAATGAGCTGTGAGGCGGCCGGCATTCCATCGCCGAGTTCTTCCGGCGTTCGTCCTCCCTGGAGCCAGGCGTTGGTCTCGGGGATTTCACCGATTTCATGGGTGAGTCAACTGGGGAAAATGGTGATCTTAAAATGAGGATTTCATGGGATGTAGATGTACATGAAAATGGATTTTCATGCGGATGTACATGATTTTCCTTTTTTTTCAGATATTTTTGTATGACTGAGCAATGACTGAGCCATGAACAAAGCATCATTGCTGATTAAGTAAAACGAGTGATACGACCTGGTTATTGGGGATTATGAACTAAACCATAAAGCGGAAACCTATCAACCAACTAGTATACAATGAGATGGGACAGGGGTATTGTTTAATGGCTCAGCTGTTGAATTTCATGCAATTTCTACAGAGGTTGGTGAATGTCCTTATTTAACATCAGCCACTATTGGGGATATTTCATCTCCAACCGAGGACCGATACGGCTTTTCAAGTGCTGTTCAGAATCCCCAAAACGGGACATTGGCCAACCCCTGTTCTAGGCTAAGGCAATCTAACACAGCTAATGTTGGTGATGGGTTAATCTTAGTTGAATTTCGCTGATGTTAGTTGCAGCAACTACATCCCTCAGCATATCCATGGATGACCGAGGGCACTCTTGGCCAGTAATGAAGAACTATGCATGTGCAAAAGGCAGATCATCCGCCTACACTTTCAGCTACCCTCATTTTCGCAGAAAAAGTTCAGCAACTCAGCCATATCTATCCATATCTTGGGTAAGTCGGAGAAGTTCCCAAGCCCCCCATTTTCAGAGAGGTCACCGGATGACTTTCCCACATCGCCTGGGTCCCACGCCAGATCTGCCGGTCTTGCCCCACAAGACGCCACGGCGGAGCTGCTGCAGCGCCGGGCAGGTTTCGGAAGGAGATGCATCGCTGGGGCCGAGGGGTTGGGAGCCCAGGTGAGGAGCTTCCCAGATGTTTCTCGGTTGGTTTCCAGCTATTTGGCTAATCTTCAGTTTATCACATATCGAGTTTCTATATCCTAAGTTATACCAGCTATATATCTTCATTTTCAGTCATCCCTTCCATGACCTGTACAATGTGGTGCTCCCCATGTCTAGTAAAAAGTTTTCTTCAACCACCTCCTGATCCTCATGGCCTATACATATATACTTTTGTATCTACCATAAGTCCTAGTTATATTAATAATAAAGCACCTTACAGCAGCTACCATGTGCCCCCCCCCCCAGTGATAAGTTTGTTTCTAACTTTCATGAACTAGTTCCATCTATCTACCGTAAACCCTAGAATTCAGCGAGTTATATTCACCAACTCAGCTAAAGTAAAGGGGGGCCATAAACACCCTTGTAGCATTCCTGGGCTGTGGGACATCCATCTGGCAGCATCCATAGGGATCACCTGGCCGATGGGATCCCCATCAGCCAACAGGTCCCTAGAAATTCCAATGGCAGGACTGGAACGAGAACAGCTGCTGTATCTCGTACGGAACTGCATCCACCTGTCAGCGGACTTCACCCGACGCCGCAGCAAGCTGCTGGGGATGCTGGATGCGTCGCAGCAACTTTGGCCGCTGGTTGAAGGGTGAGTTTGGGAATTTCCTCAGAGTAAACCCCAAAAAAGATAGAACAGGTTGATTCTGCACTAGTAGGAGGCTAACTTTTCTATGGTTTTTGGGGATTACTGTAGAGTGGCGCGTGGTGTTGGGTAAACGGTAAAAGCAGATCCTACCTCTGGCGATGATCGTGAGCCCCCAACCCATCCACATGTTTGATTTGAATTGGAAATCAATTGGGATGATGGACCCCAAAATTTGAGCAAAATGGTGCAACAACCCAGTTGCAGATGGTGATATATTCATATAGGTTGAGATTCACTGGCGATCCTGGGATGCAGATTCGGAAAAAGAAGGAAAATTCCCCAGCCGCACGGGCTGATGCTGCACGTTCTTCTAAGGCCAGTGGAAGGTCTTCAACGATATCGGAGGCAATTGGGCCTCACTCACCGCAACATCACGGAACATCGAGGAGCGGGCAGCCGGACCATACACAGTGAGATGGCAGGATGGCTGGCCAAAAGTTCAGAATTTTGACTGGAGGAAAAACATGTTTTTCTTGTTTTGCCAACATCACATGTTGTCCAATCAACGAGTATGATCAAACTAGTGTGAATCAGGATGAAGGTTAACATCTATAGTGATTAAACCAGTATGATCTTTCAGAAAAAACCCTCCCAGAAGTTGCATGAAATTCGCAGTAAATTTGGGTCCAGGAGGTCAAGATGTCGTCTACAACTTCTTCAGTCCTGAAGTCTTTGAAGAATTAGGCCACTGCGCTGGGGGCATTTCCTGGACCAAAAAAATGCTGATCCAGCCTCAGATGGTGGACCAGTTCGTTAGCGAAGTTTGTTCATAGCTAGATAGGCTAGCTATGGTTAACTATGGTTAAATATGGCGAACTTTCGTTAACTATGGTTAACTATAATTAACCATGCTTAATCACAGTAAATATGGTTCAGGTTATATAACTATGATTCACATTGATCAACTGTGGCTAACTACTATGGTTTATATATATATACGATGATTTCTGGTGATTAGAAGCATAGTTGGATGATGTTAGATGGGTATATAATGGTATATAAATTAAATGTATATAACATATATTATATCCAGTTATATTAAGCAACTTAGAACCAGGGGGCTCCATTTTGCATCAAATTGTTTATAGGCCAAACATATCCTACAATGGGAGTTGGTATCAAGTTTGTGGAATACCATCGGCATCCATGGGCTGCGTGGATCAGTTTACTCATCCCTGGGAAATCGGCAAATCATCGGGAGGGTTCACATTAAACCAGAGTAAAATCGCGGGAAACGTACAAAGGCAATTTGGCAGCATTCAGATTCAGAATTGGAAGTGTATCGTCCAACTTGGGGTTGAATATTTGGAATATTGACTCTCTTGTGAATTATGAGGGTTCATCCAAATTCATTCTGCAGGTTAAAACTACCCTCTCACGGAAAATCATCATTTTGAATAGGTACATCATCTATACATGGGCCAGTTTCAACCATTTTCAGTTCCATGAGTCAAATGACTGGAGGGTACCATTTATGCCAACCCCTCTCGGAGGTGATTGTGGCGTTTCTCCCGAAGAGGTGTTGCAATCCTTGGGCCACTGCGCTCCAGAGTATAGGACGTCGCCACGGTTTCCGGGTGGGATGCCTTGCTTTGACCTGGATGAAAGGTATGGAAAGTGAGAAATATGAAGAAATTCATGGAAATTGCTGAGAAGTTGTTGGCAACTGCTTTGTCGATCTTGCTACAAAAAAAACATCTTTGGGATGCCTATGACAGGCTTTACCGCAGCCGCCATAGCATGCAGAAGGCCACTCCCCCCTTCCTTTCCCATTTTTTGACAAAGCCACGGTGGCGCAGGACGATGTCCACCAATTCCAAGTCCGGAGAACTCTTCCTGTTTTCTTCGGATCGCAGATTCATCATCAAGACCCTCTCGAGCAAGGAGTTCTTCTGCAGCATGGGATGCGGAATGCGCGACCCAAAAGGGTGTTTTCGGATGAGGGAGAAAGGTGATGACAGGTGCAGGGGTCCAGCGAAGTTGCAAAACTGCCTTGGGAGAAGTGGGAGGCATCTAGTTTTTCCACGTTTGTCTTAGCAAAGTTTCCATGGCGCGTGCATATTTTTTGGGTTAAAGACTTCAGAGTCGGGGGACCTTGTCGACCACATGACCCCGACCTTTTTGAAGAGGTGGTCTGTTTCCCACTGGATCCAGTGAGAAACAGGCCTAGGCCGCAACCTTTTACCCACCCACATGCTCTGTAGAAAATCGACACCTCACTTCGACTACTCAGACTACTCTCCCAACTGTTGTAGGAGGGTCCAGCAAAAGATCCCATTCAACATCATTCAGCCGCCCAATTCCATCGTCCAGTCGTGCAATCCATGAGGTTGATCCTTCTGATGCGCATGATGCCGGCTTACCTGGACCATATCCAAAGATACCCCAGGTCACTCATCGTCCGCTATGCAGGCGGGAATGGCCGTCTGGCGGCCTGGTGTCCTTGAGGCTTCATCGATCTATTTCAAAAGGGAATTCCATGGAATTCATTGGAATTCCGTTAAGTCCAATGACAACATTCCCTTTTTCCTTGTCTCCTATCTAATCGTATCTATGTAACTGTGCCCAAATCGTGAAAGGTTGCCATAGCTTTCTTGAAGTGGAAGCAGCCATTGGGATGCGACATCCGGAGTGCTTCGCCCTAAGCCCAGCGGGAAGAATGGATTCGTGGAACCTTTCCACATGCCAGGACTTTACCTCATTCAGCGTGGCGAACAATTTCTTCATTTCGTAGTCATGAAATCCGTCTTCGATCCACAGACCCTTGGCGAGGTGATTGTGGCTGCTGCCTAGATGTGAAGTTCTCATTATATTCATTATCTTGTATTTTATGGATGTATATGGTAATTATATGGCTCAAAAGGACCGGAATTGAACTTGGATGGTTTGATGTTTTGAATGATCCGATTGACTTTTTGTGAGGTTTCAATGTTGAAACCTTGATCTGTGGTGATCCATCTCCAAGTGATCAGACGTGTCCTGGTCCACAGCAATGTTGGATACGCTGAAATGCCAACCGCTTTCAATGTTCTCTTTGCAGGGGGACTGTTGAACAATGCAGCAGGAGAGCACTACTGTTGGATGAAAGCAGCATGTAGTATGTATGTCACAGTATATCAATTGTATAGTCTGCTGATATGCTACACAAGAAAAGATCCTGACTTTTTGAAGAAATCCTGGGAATCAATCCTTTTGTGAACAGATCTGCAGAGATCCAACCCTCCAACCCACCTGAAATCACAACTCACCAGTGACTGACGGCTGGGCCCTGAGGATTCCGTTGCATTTGAAATTCGACCTCAAAGGTTCGCTCTACAAGCGCCGGAGGCCCCAGGATCGCCTCAATGCTGGTGAGTTGGGCTGAAAACCAAGGCTTTCTGGTTCAATCTTCGCGTGAGTAAGTTCAATTTGCCATTTCAATGTTCTATATCTTGGGGTCAACAGCAAACATGGAGTTTCCTGGTCCATTTTTCCTTCCAAATCCAGGCAGAATTTCCGTGTCGAGGCTTCCCTTCACCGAAACTTAAACATCGGAGCCAAGGCAGAAAGAAGGCGCAGGAATCGGTGGGCAAAGATGAAGACTGGGTTCACTCGGGCCATCGCCTGAATCTTCCCTTAGAGGCCTGGCTGCTGGGCTATGCTGGATGGAGATGGATGGAGATGGAGATGGGGTCCTTAAAATCCAGCCGGGCGCAGGCTGTTCTGGATCAACCGAAAAGTTACGGAGAGTTCAAGTTTATATATGATCTTTAACTACAGTACACCAGTTCAACAGTCCAACAGTTCACTCTACTCTCAAACACAACGTACATTTTTGATGTTTGATTTATTGGGAAGGTTGAGTTTGTGGGTCTCAGCACTGATCCATTTGCACACCCCAAAAACATGCGGCTCCAAGTTTTCGGAGCGCTTCAAGCCGCATCGGATGATGTTTGGTACCTCACATATGGGATGACCCTGACGCTAGGTGCAGCGCGAGTTTTGTGCTCAACATGAGCTCGATGCGCAGCCTCTCGGTGTGGCTACAACCGGTAACAGATGATGATCCAATGAAGCCAATGATAGACCAGCCCCCAGTTGGATAATGATCGGGTTTACCCACCAGTATAGCACGATTATTGGGCTTACGTGGGTTTACCGCCGTTTACCACAGTATTCTATTCATTTTGGGGAGGGTCAGGATAGCAAGGTAAACTGAGCCAAGTCCCTAAATTCTCATGGAATTCCTCCTGACCTGATGTGAATGCAAGATAGAATGAGTCTGTGAAACACATAGAAGGCACGGAGGATGCGGAGGATGCCAGGACTCCACCAGAGCCAAGTCCTCTGAGGCTGCTAGAGAGTTTCAAAATGATGGACTATTCAGTCCTGGTAGGCACCTTGCCTGCAGGGAATGCCCCACGGGAGGAGACCTTGAGTTATGGGCACCTAGAAATAGGATCGATTTTGTGGCACCCATATCTGTGGTGGAGATGTTTGGACACTCCTAAAAGACCAGGTCAGACCATTTATGTAGTTATCTTGCTTCCGATTTAACATGATTTAACATGATTTAACTATTTTCATCTATTTTCGCTTTACTTGTCTTAACTGGTCGATAGGGCGACATGTCCCAGGTGTGCATTTTGTTGAGCAAGACCCCTTCAATGACTTCCTGGAGCCCGGATGGGGCGATGGCTACCTCGTCTCCGAGGACCGGATGTCGATCCCCTTGGTTTTGAAAGGGTACCCTCTGGTAAACTAGCATAGCTATTAAAATGGCCATTGATGGTTGATTTTCCCATTTCAAATGGTGATGTTCCATAGTTATGTTAGTGTACCAGAGGGTACCCCATTTCCAGACCCATAGGCTTTCAATTGCCGGGAATGTCCCCTGAGAGGATTGCAAGGAAGTTTACCTGGTGGGCATCATCGATCATTCCATCAAGTATGGCATCAAGAAGCAGGCAGGAAGGGCCAAGGTGGTCATGACTCGGCTGAGGCTTCCAACAAGTCGGAGAAATTGTGAGACAGTTCTGGCGACAAAAGAGAACTTTTTCAAGTGGTTGGGGTCACAACATTTCTACTTCTGTTTCCGTTTTCAACATGTCCTTTCCCTCCAGACGAGTTCTTCTTTGTAGAGTAAATTGAAGAAGCCCGCCGATAGGGACCAGTTTGTTTCTTCACAGGGTGAGAGCATGTGAGAGCGCAACAATGACCAATAGTAATTAATGCCGTGTAATGCCATATAATGTCAATATGATATATATATATATAATATATCTTTATATAATATATATTTATAATATATATAATATGTATTATGTATATACTGTATACATGAATTGTAGTTACATCGGGTCGTCTTAAAATTTGGAAGATCATTCCGTCCCATCGTTGATCATCACTTTCTCGTTAGAACTGCCATAATTGCAGCATGATTGAAATTTCTTCCACGTTGATGCAAAACACAATTTATCCATATTGGTGGTTGCAATAAATCCCATCATGTCACACTTCCGGTTGGTTCCATACCTCCATTTATGATCATTATATAGATTCTAGAGATTATAATATTCTATAATATGTGTCTATATTTATACACTATATTATGATTACATTTGCACAACTATTTCATGAATTTCCGAATGGATCACACCATCTATGACCCACCTCCCTGAGGCAGAGAATTTGCTGCGTGTGGCGCAGGGTACCTCTGACCGAGCCTCTTGCGTGTAGCTCGGATTTTTTTTGCGGCGTCAAGGTTGGAAAATGGTGACTTACCCTATGGTAAACTGACAAAGATGTGGAAAACCTATGGTTTTCCTAGGATATTATGTATAAAGTGTGATTCTTCCACATCTATGTTAGTTTACCCTGGGGAAACCATGAGGATAGGGATTTATGCAACCAAAACACGTGATGCAAAATCATCAAAAACTGGGATCTAACATGATATAACGGTGCTATGGGGATTTAATTCGCCAACAGTTGGGTTTCTAAGGAACTGGATGAATTGTAATGAGCTCACTGTGATCTCACTGGAATGATGTTTGGCAATCATCCCCAGATGGCCTTATTTCAGCTATTTTCAGGTTGATCATATAATTCAGCCAGATAAGAATGGGGATTGCATAAACAGAAATGTGATTGGGATACAACATGATATAACCAACAAAAATGATGGTATGATTATGGGTACATAATTTCAATATAATTAATAGAAACTGGATAATTTTTCATGATGTCACCGCGATGTCACTTCAAACAATAGTTTCCCCAAATGGGTAGCTGTCCCAAAAATTACTGAACTCTTTAGTTGTTTTTTGTTGGATTTTAGTAATGTCAGTAGCTGATCGTGGGAAAAACCTTTGGCCGTGTTCTCACAGCCAAGTGAGAACCACAACATCTCGGTCATTTCAAAAGGATCTCAACTCATCCCATGTTTTGGGTTTGGAGATCAATCTTGGTCTCAGGTTGAATCCTCCATGAATCCCATCCTGTTAAATACGACTATTTTTTTTTAGACCCCCAAAGGAATAGATCCAAGACTCAACTGGAGTTTTCGGGGGCTGGGGATACTTCAAAGTGTGAAAATACTACCGGAGGATCTTGGAGCATGATGGCTTGCAGGAAAATATGTGGTACCTGGTGAAATTTTGTGCCGTCAACAGTGAAGAAGAGGTCTGAAAGTTCAAAACAGCTAAGACACATTGAGACAAATTCCATGAGAAACCAACCAAGAACCGTCCAAACTCAACAATTACAGGTGTTTCTTTTTGAGCTCTAACTACTAACATCAGCCACGGTTCATCGCCCAGCTAAATTTGCGGTTCATCGCCGAGGTCTGCCGACACCTATGCTGAGCGGCAGCTGCATTTTCTCTACGACAAGGTGCTGCTGGGGTCGGCGGAGGACTGTGACGCCGGGTTCGGCTGGAACGGGGAGTAGTTCAGACCATTTCTATTTCTAAAACGTCATTAGACATGTAAGGAATTCTATGGATATGGCTAGGTGGAGGTTTGAAGATGTTTTGGTGTTCCATCAGTTCCATCCGCAAAAATCACATGATGATCCTTTTCAAACCGCAAATAGAAACTTCAGTGGTCTCTCAACTGTTCAGGAGAGAAAAGAAATGACTTTTCTGCAATCTTGGAAGTGGGAGAATCCGTCATGTTCAGCGAAACCACCTGGTTTTGTCTGAAAATGGAAGTCACCCAAATCCTTCCAAGTTTATCATGTTCACGGTCATATAAATACAAACATGCAATAGATCTTTTGAGTGTAAATCCCGGGGCCATTTTGGGACAAAATCATGTAATATTGTTGTTTTTACATCCCATCAATGTTCCTATTGTATCCGCCATTGTAGTTGGTTACCCACATTTTGTTGTTGGTGAACTCCGATCAAATCCAACATTGCTGTTGCTTAAACCATGTTAAACATGTCAGATTTTGTTACTTCAAGACCATTGGATTCGATGGCATGAAACCATCTTAAATGGGAATGTCTCAAAATAGGGGCGTCCGCAACTTTGTTTTGCAAGTCAAAAACAAACAGTTTCGGGCACCCCCTATTTTGATACATTCCCAAATGAAACTATGTTATCATCTAAACCATTAGACAAATCCCATGAATGATTAAACCATCTCATTGCTGTCCGATGCATCTGATGAAACCGATGAACTTTTGATGCTGTCTCATCATCTTGAATCCCAATTCTAATGGTTAAATTCCCAATTTTTTCATGGTTTTTCATAGCTCTAGATCCCTCTACTTTTGATGTTCCCAATTTTTCATGGTTTTTCATAGCTCTAGATCCCTCTACTTTTGATGTTCGCAATTTTTCATGGTTTTTCATAGCACTAGATTCCTCTACTTTTGATGTTTGATGGTTCCATCATGGTTAAATCCCAAGTCGCGGAAGCGCGTGAGGTGATGAGAAACCCAAGTGCCATGGACATTGGAACAGAAGGTGCAGATGGTGCTGGTTTCTGGGTTCAAATTTCCCCCAACAATTTGGAGAGATGGGGGCTCCCATAACGGAAAATCCTATTAAGATGGATGATTTGGGGGTACCCCCATTTTCGGGAAACCTCCGTATGGGGATGCAATTGATTCATATTGGAATATCTTCATAGGATACTCTAAGTTGTGGAAGTCAATGCGTTTCAATGAAATGTGCGTCGTAGGTGGGGGAGAATTTTTGGGAAGTCGATGCGATGTTGCGTCCAGGTGTTGTTTATCATGTTTGTGTTTTCTCCAATTGATGGTTTACCGGGAGTTTTTCATAGGTACCACGCGGACGGTTGTAGCTATTCCCTTGTGTTTTGGATGTTGTGGTTTTCCTCTATTTGTACTGCCAGAGACTTTAGCCGTAGCGATTTCATGTTTTTGAGCCCGTGCCGTTGGGGAAAGCCTGTTTGAGGGGTAGCAGCGATTCCTGCCATCGTATGCGTTTTACATAGGGAGAGGAAGAGGAAGAGAAAAAGGAAGAGGAAAAGGAAGAGGAATGAACGGAGAAGAAGAGGAAAGAAGAGGAAAGAAGAGGGACGAAGCGGGACGCAGAGGGACGAAGAGGGAGGTTTGGGGAGGAAGAGGGAAGAAGAGGGAGGAAGAGGAAGGAAGAGGAAGGAAGAGGGAGGTTCGGGGAGGAAGAGGAAGGAAGAGGAAGGAAGAGGGAGGTTTGGGGAGGTTTGGAGAGGAAGAGGGAGGAAGAGGGAGGAAGAGGGAGGAAGAGGGAGGAAGAGGGAGGAAGAGGAAGGAAGAGGGAAGAGGGAGGAAGAAGGAGGAAAAGGAAAGAGAAGGAAAGAGAAGGAAGCAGAAGGAAGGAAAAGGAAGGAAAAGGAAGGAAAAGGAAGGAAAAGGAAGGAAAAGGAAGGAAAAGGAAGGAAAAGGAAGGAAAAGGAAGGAAAGGGAAGGAAAAGGAAGGAAAAGGAAGGAAAAGGAAGGAAAAGGAAGGAAAAGGAAGGAAAAGGAAGGAAAAGGAAGGAAGGGACAAGTATCAGATGTCAGCNGCAATCTGAAATTTTGAACCTCGCCCGGACCTCGCCTGGACCTCGCCTGGATCTCGCCCAATTCCAGCTATGCTTAGGCATTGCTAGGCATCGTTTTCATTGTGTGCGTGCTTGCTTGCGTGCTTACGTACGCGCTGTGGTAATGCAACTGCACATTCACTTAGCAATATTCATATATGCCCCCTGATGTGTTCTGAGATCCCAATCTCATCCACTCCCTGTTGGTTCCCTCAGGGAAACCACCAGAAACATGCATTCAGATGATTACTTAGACCCATTTGGGAGACATGTGTGGATACGCGTCCACATGGTGTTTAACACCCGCAGATATATATTTCTAACTCTTTTTGACGTGACTATACACACGCGTCCTGATGGGGATTTGGAAAATTAGGGGATAGAAAAGTGGATGTACGAATGATACTTCTACGCACTGCGTCCCATGGTGTTTTAGACCTGGTTGCATTGACTTGTTTGACTTCCTGAATGCGCAGCGTCCCATGCTGTTTTCACCTGGGTTCCACACATGCANCTGGTTGCATTGACTTGTTTGACTTCCTGAATGCGCAGCGTCCCATGCTGTTTTCACCTGGGTTCCACACATGCACTGACTTTCACGTCCCGGAGTACCGGTTTTATGTATTAATGTGATATTGGTTTATATATACCATCCGATAAACTAACGTGGATGGCAAAGGGAAATGCCCGAAAAGTGGAGGTCTTAAGTGGAAAATCATCGAACTACACAAGGGGATTTTCCAGCAACCATATTCCCCAATGTTCATAATCCTCTACTTCTATCATATCAAGTTTGTTAGGAATAGATCCCATTAATGTCCATTGTATAATTACATCATATTATCCCCATGTAACAATATCCCCAAAGTTCATAGTCCCTCACCTATATCATAGTATCAATACAAAGTATCACCATTATCAATATTAGTTATGATATATTACCTCCAGAATCAATTGATCTATCCTATTATCAATACATTATCCCTAAGTTGGCTAGAAACAATTCCCATCAATATCATCTATATGAATACGTTACAATATATCGTATTGTCACCCACAGGCCATACTCGGATGGATTATGAACCACATCATTGTAGTATATATTATTATATGTTTCAGTGTTGTGCATGGTTAAATATAATCTAATGTTGATTGTTCTTACAGGTATTGAACAGAACCAGTTATTAGTTGTAGTTAAATGTTCATAACATGATCAAATATAACTAAGAACTGATTATGACAATAGATCACAGTTACTATCAAATGACTATCCTAAACTATCAAATGACTACTATCCTAAGTATTATAACATTATATCCTACTAATGACTATCAATTATGGATACTTATCCATTACTCAAAATCGCTGGGTAGAAGTTCTACCAAAGGGCTCCACCTGCCAGGCCGTCTGAGAGTGGATATCTTTGGTGCGGAAGAGCTCATCGCGGCAGATTGGATGCCTGGCTTATGAGACGCCTTTTCGGGCTCAAAACACGGGGGGTTGAACTGGTCCTAGTGGGAAATCATTTTTGGTTGCCAAGTCGTTTTTGTTTGCGTAATTTACCATTATTTAAAGGTATAAATGTGTTTTTGAGCTAATGCGTGGCTTGTTTGAAGGGCCCAATTTGAAATATTTAAACATGTGAGGGAGGAGGTGAAGCATGTGTTGACATGTCTTGACTGGACTTCCAAAAGTTGAGATTCACAAAACGATTTCTTAATATTCACGAACAGAAACATGGCCTATGGGGCAATTCAGGAACAAAAACACTGGATGCAAGAACTGGAGTAGAACCATGAAATCCCACACCAACAAAGGATTTATGGTATCAAATATCCCTGGCAGATCCAGGTCCATGGACTTTAAAATCGAAATGTGGCACTGGTTGGGTCAGCATGGTCAGCATGGTCCATATCTCTGTGAAACTGGGGACGATCTGCTCATTCTGGGGATGTGAGCAGCAGAGTCTTTTGGCTCATTTCTTTTTGGTTGAGAAGCATTGAGTGTCAAGGAAATTGTTTGGATGTTAAAAACCCACTCCAACATGTCAGAGCTGATTCAGCTTCAACGGATTTGGGCGATGTAATCTGAGGGCAGTTTCAATACCTCAATGGGTCAATAGCAAACAACCCCAAAATGGGTCAATGAACATCCCAAGATGCACTATTCTGTTCATGTTTTGGGATGTGTACCAGGATGCCAGATCTAATGCGGGATTTCCAACTGAGTGAGACTTGGGCTGCTAGCAGAAACGTGGATAGTAAGAAGTGGATTTCACTTGGGTTATGGTTGATAGGGGCCCCAGGCCCCGTGGGTGGGTAACCCAACTGACCTACTCCCCATGGTTTTTGGGGACCAGGAATGGCGCCTCAGATCCCTACGTCACCGTGAAACTTGGCCTTTGCGTCAAGCACACGGCCGCTTGAATTGAAGGGTGCCCTTGATCCTTTGGTAAACTAACATAGCTATTGAAAATGGCCTATTTATAGTGGATTTTCCCATTAAAAACTGTGATTTTCCATAGTTATGTTAGTTTACCAAAGGGTAGGATGGTTGAGTGGAAATACCCAAGGGATCCCATTTCCACCTTGCAATGGACGTAGTTGCACCACGTTTTTCCTCGGAAAATCACCAAGCCATTGTGATGATTTCTTATTCCCGGTTTGTTGACTGGAGGGTTGTCAGCTCGTTAAGAAGATCAACAACTACTGATCGGGGCTGGGGGTCTGGAATTCTATGACCAGTGATGCTGCTATTAGGAGGACCCTCCATGTGTCAGGGGTTGACATGTTTGACTCGAATGTGCAGCCGCGGGCTGTCAAAGTCCCAAAGTCTGGTGGGCTGGAAGTTTTCTAAGAGCCACTGGCAGCTTCCGTATCTTGTGCAATGGCATCCTCTATGAGAACCACCTTGGTGTCCAGCGATCCTCCGATTTGGGTTGTGGATGACCGGCTGCCAGCAGAGTTCCTGCAGGTGGTCAACGAAGCCTTTGATGCTGGAACTTCCCCGTGCCAAGTGGTGAAGAAGCCGAACGGTCGTGAAATATTGGCACGGAACATTGACTTTGATGCCAAAGATGATTTATGCCAGGAACCAGTTTGAAGATCCCAGTTTGTTTTTTAAAGTATGCTGCCCAAACAGCAAAATAGCTGTGGTTTATGCCGATGATCCTTTTGGGACTGGGTCAGAAACTCCTGGTGAAAATCGCCAAAGTGACGAAAGCAAAGCATGGAAGAATCTTGAAAACTAGATGTTGCCCTACCCCTTTTGGAGATAAATCCCATATAGCTTATTACTTACAATATGGATATATATATATATATATTGTAAAATACACATATCTTTTAATCTTATGATTCTTCTCTTCAATTTTCCGATGTTCACCTATCACCTCCCCCAAAATCTGAAATTGGAGCCCCGGCAGGAAGTCTTTCGAAGGATCTCAGACCTGTGCGGCATCTCGTCCAAGTCCTTGGCCTTTAGCCAGTTCATGGTGTCGGAGGTGGGGATGGATCCATGGTGGTCCATGTTTTGCAGGCAAAACATCTGATTTATATTAGATTCATAGAAAATGAAGCAAGCATATTAAA
The DNA here is from genome assembly GCA_003297045.1 of Symbiodinium sp. clade C Y103. Lineage (NCBI taxonomy): Eukaryota > Dinophyceae > Suessiales > Symbiodiniaceae > Cladocopium > Cladocopium sp. clade C. The sequence continues at coordinate 160,024 of BGPT01000590.1, read as the reverse complement.
GCATATTTAGATACTAGATATATATTACTTCGCCAGAACAAATGGAAAAACATGTGATTTGGCATCATTAAACTGATCCAACTATGTCTTATTTAACCACCGAAAATGGCAAAAACATGGTGATTTAAACTTTAAACCAGGAAGAAATGGGGGTATAGTGACATAAGCTTTGGCATTTTCACAACTACCAAGTGTGCAAATCTCAATCTCCAGGTCTGGGCCAGCGGCCAAGATGCTCACGTGGATCATGTGAATGTGGATGACGTGGGTCCCACACGCCATCTGAGTTTTCTAGACCTCAGCCGTCAGAGCTCTTCGGCCGCTGCGCCCCAACGGGTCGTTCCAACGATTTCCATTGTCGTTTACTTCAACGCCGTCGGAGGCCTCCATTTCCCCGGTGCCAGCGGCATGAAAACCATTGCGGCCAAGGTGGGGAGGATGGTGATGTTCCACAACTATGATGATAATTGCAGGCCAAAGCACAAGACTTCGGCTGAACACTATGGGATTTATTTTGAGACCTTACCGAGGCGGCTGCTGATCATGGGCGTTTTGGCCAATCACACACCAGAGTTCCAAACATTCCAAGGACATCCAGGCCAACCAATCTTGGCAAAAACAACTGAGGCGGTGGTCTACTGTGCAGGCACAAAACAGGACTGCTTGGTGGTTTAGAAAATGTTTCAAACACTTTTGACATTCCCCAAAATGGAATACTGATCCAACATGACAAATGCGTTTTTTTCTTCAGGTGGGTTGGGTCGCAACATGTGTTTTCGCCACAAACCAGAGGAGCCCTTGTTTCACGACAATCCTTCCTATGATACTTACAAAACTCCGGAGCAGATCGCAGAACGCCGACGAGCTGAAGGGCATGAAGTGCTGGCCTCTGGGGTTCCGACAGAGTTGAGGCTGACCCTCAGCGTGGAAGTCAAAGAATCAGGTTTTTGGGGTGTGAAAGGCCACGACATGGCAGGAGAGTTGAGGGTTGCCTTTTTGGCCGTCGATAAAAAGATGAAGCTGAAACAACTGCGAGGCCACATTCGAAATGAACTTCCAATCTCTGTCAATGCCATCTTGTCTCTTCCAAATGGGCAGCTGTTGACAGAGGAACATGATGACACCATGCTTGAAGCCTTTGCAGGTCAGTCATTCCCTCAGATTGACGATGAGACGACCGCAAAGTCGTCCTGCTGTTCAGAATAAGTGCACTTGAGCTGTCAATTCATGGGATATAACGTGTCTTCCAAACCCGCGAAAGCCGTAGGAAAAAAAGTCCAGATTGACGCCTTTCGAGGCAGTGGAGATGTTGCAAAACAGCCCTGATGATTTGTAGTGGAAGACCTCCAATGCACATCCCTTTGTCAAAAACAAAGGTTGCAACCATCCCAATCCAGCAGCATGTTTTGAATGGTGGAACCACAGATCGTTGCCCGACTCTAGGGAACTTTTGGCCTGCTTCGTTCGTTTTGGTGATCAGGTATGTCCGTTCTTGGTAGAAAAGTAGTATTTCTATGTTCTTGTTCATTAATTATTGAGTTGACTATATTCAGCATATTCCCTGGTTTTATTGATGAAAACCACCAGAATCCCCAAAAGGCGCGTTGGTTTTTCAAGGTGTTCCGTCCAGATATTGATCATTTCATGGGGAGTTCGCCCCTTACCCCAGGATCGCTGAAGAAGATTCTCCCAGTATAGACGTGTTGGTTGTAAGATTTGCCACTTGCCACCCATGATTTGCTGGGTCACCCACCTGTTCTCTCATGATATCCCACCATATTTTCTCATTTTAGGGTCAATCAGCATTTTTCTTCTCGAGTCAATGTAGCTCAGCTATGGAAAATGATGCTTTTCCAGTTCGCAAACTGACAAATACCCCGGCCGGGTACCATTTTTGTCGATGCTGTCGTGGGTTCCCCATGATCCAATGAGACCAAGGCCACGGTGCCGGTGAATTGCAATCCGACCTGGAACTGTTCCCTGTACCTTCCAGTGCACCAGGCATGGGACCAGTGATAGCGATTTTTCATGGCCATTTCATGAGAGAATCATTGGATGATACTGGGGTTTATGAACTGATGGGATATAAGCCACAATCCTGGAAGTTTGGTGACGAATGAGATGTCATATTTGTCCCTTTCCCACTGGTTGGTTTAATTACAGAGGCTTCCTCCTGTACAACAACCGGTAGATGATAATCAAATGAATGAAGGACTGGATGAATTTTCTGTGAAGTTTAGTGATGAATGGGATGTACAGGCACAGCTGTCAAGACCAGTTGATAGTTTCAGCTTTTTCAGTCAATTCAAAGTGATTGGAAAGGCTTTGAAAGTGATTTAATTGGCTCGACTTGGGTTGGTTCAAATGGATATCCAGATGGGCAGTCTCTATCAAGGCTGAAGAAAAGATAAGTCCTTTTGAGTCCAAGAAAGAATGACCCACAGAGAGGTACAGTATCATCATCATGGGTAGTATGTCCATTTTTTGTGAGGGCATAATATATATATAATTATAGTTATGTGAGTTATGTGATGTTATGTTTATTTAATGTATATAGTTTTTTTTAATGTAGAGACACATATAGATATCTGGTGTAGAAAATACATTCAACACACATTTGATTTCCATGTGAAATTCAATTTGGATCTTGGATTTTGTAGATAATCATCCTAAATCGGTCTAGATGTCCAACCTGTTCCGAGACGCACGCCAGGCGCATCGGGACCAGGAGCTGAAAATCAGCGTCTGGGACGAGGACCACGGGCGTCCGGGCAGATGCTAAACCAAAGAGACCATCAACACACATGAAAGATATATACTTATGATGATATGTTATGATGATAAAATAGCAGAAACATGAAATAAATGTCATCGTCATAACAATGATAATTTTGCCGAACATCATCACTATGAGACTTGTGAATTCGTCAATGATCATCATCACCAATGATAGTCAATAGTGATCTATGACACTCTTTATTTAACATTCACCTGCGCCTCTCGCTCTGCAGGATCACCTGAAGAGCTTGCGTGGCAACGACGACTTCCTGGGACGACTGTCGGTGACTTGACACCTGGCAGTGTTTGAATAAAGAGCGATCTAGAGTTAAAGAGGCATATACTATCATATACTATGTTTGGCTATAAACATATCCAGAAATCTGGTTTTACCCTCTGGCTATATGCAGTTTGCGATGGAAAATCAACATGCAAAAAAGCTATGTGAAATGACAAAGGGTAACCAACAAGAAATGGGGTTTTCATGAAAGAACACCGGAATTGAACGAACATTGAATGTAGAATTTGCTTCAGAATGGCGGCTTAAACAACGAAAAAAAATGCGATTGCAACCGCAAAGATGGAAGGTTTCACCAACAAACATTCGGGATTGACTAGCAAACTTTGTTTGTCATGGACTTGAACCAGGAGTTCCAGCTCCCCCTAAGAATATCATGAACTTCATTCACCATACTAGATCCACTATAGATGTTACATTTCTTTGTGATTCATATAACATGGCATTCATGATACCTCCCTTCGAAGACGTCGCAGTGAGGTTCCGATGACATGGATTCTTCAGGGGCCAGTTGCAGCTGGGATGCACTGTGATCAAGTGATGTTTGCTTCAAAGTGTGATCAGGTCCAACTCTTATTAACTGTGGGTTAAGTGGAAATCAAGTTAAGTGATAATGTTAATCAACTCTTATTAAACGTGTGATTTCCACTTAACCCACAGTTCATCATCCCTGATTTGTTCAGTGCAAACTTTAAAAATTGGTGTACCGTTTTTTTCAGAAAGTTGTGAGGTCAACCTCACTACCCTTTGGTAAACATACAAAAAACTATGGAAAATCACCATTTTTAATGGGAAAATCCACAGTTTCAATGGCCATTTTCAATAGCAAACTGTTAGTTTCCCAGAGGGTAACCTCCATGACTTAGGAAACCCCCATTTTGCTTAGTTTCCCATTAAAACCTCCACTTCTAGGGGATTTTCCATTGCTATGTTTGATTACCAGAGGGCACCTCACTATGGAAAATCTCATTTTTAATGGGAAAATCCACTATTTCAATGGCCATTTGCAATAGCAAACTGTTAGTTTACCAATCATCATTAATCCCATTAAAATCCCATTAAATCACCATTTTCCTATGGGTTTCCTATGGTTTTCCTATGGTTTTCCCCATGTTCAACCGAGGATTTGCGCAACTCTGAGCTCTCGGACGTCTCTAAGGGACGCCTCTCCTTGCGCTGTCTCTTCGAGTCGGCCCGGATGCCCCAGGGCTCCGGGGACCGTGGTGCTGTGGTGGGGGTTTGATGTTGGGGGAATTGAGCAAGAAACACATGGAAAAATCTAGTTTATATATAATATAGTTGATATATAGTTGATATATAGTTGATATACAGTTGATATATAGTTGATATATGATAGGATTGATAGATAAGTTGGTTTACAAGTATAACTGCCAGAAGTATCTACAGATGGATGGCTTTAGAGTTTAGGCATTTTCCAGCAGTGACCAGTTGACCTAGGTGGGCTCTTCAGTGGTTTCTTGGGGATGCGGAACTAACACGTGCACGAATTCAGCGTTCTCAACCTGTGTATATATATATATATGGGATGACATTTGACAGTATTGAAACAGCAATATTTGGGGAACCTTGGATCTAGTTCACAGCTGAATCTTTTCCAACCAGCTGAAAACACATGTTTTTGCAGGGTATGTGAGATTGGGAACGAACCTGATTGAGTTTTCTTTAGTCTTGGCAGCCATGATTTGGGGGCTAATACTCTTGATCCATTGGTCGATCGATCTGCGGTGGATTCCAGGGTAGGGATGGGATGAGTGATACCCAAATGGGAAGAATTGGAATCAATGGAGGATGAACTGCCAAGACTTGCGTGAATGTTCCCTGATTTTGAACTTGTTTTTTTGTTTCGACAGGCCGGATCTTGCTGGTGTTGGTCAGTGTTCCAACCCCTTGCAAGTTGTCGTGTTGACTCGAGGCCGACGATATTGTAGATGACAGTTTGTTAATGAAAGACCCTTGGCAGCAGTCCGCATCAGTGCTGTCATCTTGTCAGATTGACGGGGACTCCGGTGTATACTCAGTTTGTGACCCACCGAAATTCGCATTTTTGGCTGATATCTCCAATTGAAATTCCTTATATCCACTTTTAATCCCATTACCATCCCTACCATTCCCAGGATTTACTCCTTATTCCGGATGGCACCCCAAATGAATAGGTTCCGTACTAAATCAGGGTGTCGTTTGGAGTATTTTTCATGGGGGAGAAGGATGTGAAAAACAACTTTTTAAAAGGGCTACTGCTGAAAAAACCTTGCGCGCATTACGTAGAAGCTGTCCGAATATATAAACTAGTGCTTCACTTTGTATGTCAACCAGAAGTTCTCATGAACTGGTTTGTTAGCTTTACCATTTGCTACAAATATCAACCAGCATTTGCAACACTCACAAACGCTGGCTAATCACGTCTAACAATAGATTTCTATCACTATACATCCAGTTGGGATGTAATAGTGATAGAAATAACATGAAATAACCATCTATCACATCAATAACTATCGCTACACATCTACAAAAGGCTAATACATCCTGCTTTTTCTAAGCCAAGTTGGGATGTTTTTGTTACATGGACTTCCCACAAAAATCCACCGAAAACGGCGCTGAGGCTTCTCCGAAGCAGTCCCTTGGGAAGATTAAGATCGATGCAATTCTGATCCGTGGAGGGATTTGAGAGAAAACATAGATTAAGTGGGATATAACATAGGTGGATTGCATAATATATATATATATATAAATATATTATGATATCAATTTAAATGATATGATATTTTTTTCAGATTCTGATAGGTGAAGTGAAATGAGTTCCTACCATTGTGAGCATTATTGTAATCATCAAAAGATTCAGAACAAGGTTTAAATGCTATTGTTTCAGAAGTTTATTTTACTTGAATAGATCTTTTTGGGATGTTGCTATCAATGTTTGTTTCGCTGCATTTCCACTTCTAATGCACAAATTCTGGGATGACAGCTGCTTGGTGGATTTTGCATCCACAAAGATGGGAATAATGAGCGTCAATTTTTCAGGGAGTGGCTCAAGAAGTAGTCAGTACTTGGATGTATTTGGTGTTTGGGTAGCAAGTTTAGTGTCCCTCGTTTGCCACAGTGAATGCCTGCGACGGCAAGTTACTTACATAGAGTAACCCCAGAAAATCCTGGAAACGTGATTTGTCATTATTTAGTTGGATTTTACTGTTCTACGTTGTTTTGGGATATCGAGAGTGTCCTTGTGATCAATCGAAATTCAGAATGATCACAGTAATCCCTTGCCCAAAATGATGGACACCCAATATTAAATGAGATAGTACGTGAAAACCCAAAATGTGTCCAAAATGATCATTTGAATGTGTTCCTTTTATTTTTTTGGTTCCAATATGGGGAGCTCATTCTTGGGAAGATGGGATTGATACTTCTGCAGGTTAAGGACTTGCAGCCCTTTCACTTCTGATCCAAAGTCATGTTGAAAGGAACCCAAGACAAACAGATAACATCTCTAGATATGGGGGTGCTTCAAAATTGAATTCCCTAAACATTAGATGATTAGTACCAAAAAACAATCCTGGGCCATTCTGACAATTAGATGGTTAATTGGATGGCTATGTGGATGCATCCATCCCAAACAAGTAAATAGATGATAGTGCCACTAAATTGGGTCAGTCCACTTACAGCTGGGGTGAACCAATCTACTTTGTAAGTATAGTCACCTCCAAAAAGATCGAAAAGGTTTGAAACTGTCAATTTACCATCGCATTACTTGGATTTGACCAACTTCGATCCATTTTTGGTGGGTTCCTATTCGAATGACCCACCAGAGTGGAGGATTGATTTCACGAAACGTGGCCACCCCGAGGCCTTCGCGGCACGTGGCCTGCTGCGTCTGCAGCCCCCTCTACCGAACCGCCGCGGTGTAACAGAAAACGCGCGCGCCGTGGCCGTGGGCGGGAGCTGCTTCCCCAACAGGTTCCGTCAACGAAAATGGTGGAGTTTGTTGTATGATAAGCTTCTGTTTGTGGGTCCGTGTCAAGCTTGAAGAGTTTCTCTGTCTTCTCATTGATGTTGGATGTTTAAGACTCAAAATTGACCAAAAACTGCAGACCCCTGGGTTTCAAATTTTGACCTATACCCAAGTGGTTGTGAACTGGCTGGTGGTTTCATCCCAGAGTTTGTATGTTTGATCCTGAGTGATCATCAGCTTCCCCATTGATGGAGGTTTTTAATGGGAAAATCATCCAAAACTAGTAATTTTCTATGGCTATGTTAAATAACCAGAGGGTAAATTCTATTTTCACGGGATATCCCATATTTTTTGGACAAATCCAGTGATGTTTCTATGTGGCATTGCTTGGGAAGGTGACGCCCAATCCACTCATGTTTTTTCCGAGGGATTCTGCGTGATGAATTGGACCGAAGATCCTATGGGGATCTTCAATCCTTGACATGGCTATAGAGTATACCTCAATGCATGTTGGTTGGATTTTGCCACCAAAAAATGTGATTAAACCAATGAATCATACAGATGACATCAGATGGGTGTGTCTGAAAATTGTGGATTTACCCCAAGGTGTTGAAAAAAACATATATAAACCAATAAACCATTGGATTTGCAGATACCAACATTTACATGGGATCATACGGGTATGGGGTCAAAAAGAAACGACCAACCATTTGCAGGTCCCAGGGCCTTAAGTTTTACCATGTACGCCGGGACATCAACTGACATCAACTCGAGCCCTTGGGATGTCCAGAGCAAAGCGCCAAGGTGCGTAAGTCGCGCAAGCCTGGGAGTCTCATGCTTGTTTTGGCTCAGGATTGTAGTTAGGCTGTTAGGTATAGTTAGGATTAGTTAGGTTTTTTTTTGCCACTCAGCCAATGGATAAAACAAAAGCCCCTCGGTGCAGCCAGGGGAGGTGACAAGCACAGTATGGCGCGGGCATGAGACATCCTGAGAATGTACTTTTTTTTCTAACAACACACACGAAGTTCACTGTGAAGACCCCAACTATAGTGGTTCAGTTCGGCAGTTCGTAAGGAATTCGATGCATATCACAATCTGATTGGTGGCTCTGAAGATTTTAGATATCCATCCCATCCCTGCCGTGTTTTGTGACTCTTCCACATTTTTTTACTATAAAGATGTGTTGAAACACCTCAGAAATTGCGCCACTCGGAAACTTAAGGCTCACCTTTTGCTATATGGTTATGTACATAGAAAAGTATACCCTCTGGTAATCAAACATGGCAATGGAAAATCCCCATTTATAGGTGATTTTCCCATTAAAACCTCCATTTATGGGGGATGTCCAATTGCCACGTTTGAGTACCGGAGGATACATGATGTACAATGTACATATCGGTTTTGTTGTCTTTCTTGATGAAACCAAGTGACTAGCACATCCCTCTCAAAAAAAAACACGCCCCAACCCCCCATATTCCCCCCAGGGTTTGTTGAAGCTACCCATCAGGTTGGCGTGGAGTTACCAATCATCTCGTTTTTTTCCCACCATTGTGAGTTGGGAAAACAATCCCAACCTATGTTCTTTCCTTTCTTTCGCACAGTCATTTCGTAGTGTTTCAAGGTTCACTAGCTAACCTACGAAATGATGTGAAGGATCATGGCAGATCTCCATAGATCCCCATGAGGCTGCATCTCGCGGCTCGATGGAAGTGCTGGACACACTTCCTATGTCTTTGACGTTGAAATTGAAGGTTGGCAAGCACAGGAGAAGCGGCACTGCTTGTTGCTGGCACAAAGCATGGCCGGTTTTTTGGATGTTTTCTATGAACAAAAGGGAGGTGAGAAAGGTTGGATGAGTTTGGGGAAAAGGATTTGAAGGAATTGTTGCTAGTGGTCCTGGGTTGCAGATGTGACAAGCCAAAGCAATGAGCAGTTGGGTTCAGAATGGTTCAGATATATGCTTTCTTGTGTGGAGGAGTAAGATTGGTCTGACGGAGACGATCTGCATGCAGCATTTACATGTCGAAAAAAATGGGGGATCTCCAATTTCTGTTTGATGCCGTTGATGCGAAGCAAAAAGTTGGTCTCCATGTTCGCACAGATCCCAACAAATCCCAACCATGTTCACAATGAGTTCCATCCCAGATGTTGTCGCCTCACATCCTCATTTTGGTTGATTGTACCATGTTATACCATAGTATATTGCATATCATACCACATCATACCACATTGATAATATATTATACCATGTATTATACCACATTATACTATATAACTAGATGTGTACCCCCCCCATTTTTGCTGCTTTTCCTCCTTTTTTCATGACTGAGTCGTCTCGGACCATCTTGCGGCATCCTCCATGTTCCTCCAGGATTTGCTCGCATGTGGAGCTTGGGTCCCTGGAGGTACAACTTACCGCCATCATGAGTTCCCTCAGCAGCTTGCCGCAAATTTTCCAGGACATGTCGTAAATCCGCAGGTGAATGGAGGGAGAAAAACTTAGGAGCTGTATATCTATATATATATATAGAGATATCCATCTATGCTACTGAGTTCAAGCCTGGAGCCGGTTGGAGCTACAAGCAGAGGTTCGCTAGCACATGATAGGTGAATAGAGTGGTTGCCTGTATTTTTCTCTGAAGCAACAACTGATGACTTTCGCAGCGGTGAAAGCTGGACTTGCCCCGATGCTCCCGGAACCGTAGTGTAGTGGTTCGTTTCATGACCCGCCAAGGCATTTTGGAGCATTGCCACAGCCAGATGAAAGGCACGTGGCAGGTGCAACCGACAGTGCTGGTTGTAAACCACGGGTTTTGCTAAGCAACCCTTTCTAGAGGGCTCTTGATTTGCCTATCGTAATGGTATTTGGATGTATGTGTCATATAGAACCCCAAAAGGGCGGTATTTGGCTTGAGACCTGCCCAGGAAGTTCGGAATGCCACCTTTTTTGAGCAAGGCTTTCTAGATCTTTCGAGCAATGGTTTATTTATGGAGATATATATCATGATACATCTATATGGTTAATGGAGTTTGTAAACCAACTTATCTCTCGATAAAGGTCTCCAGATGCGGCAACTTTCTCTTTCATGCAGCAGCAAGTACCATGATCAGCGGCCAAAACTTGAGTTTACGTACATTCATGTCTGATCATGTTGGGGGACGGTCATGGCCATAGCACCAACCTTCGGTACCAAAATCCAGGCAACTCCCAAATTTTGGGCCAGCTCTCCTCCATGTTGTCACTATGGCACCCTGTGGCACTGCATCACACCTTGGTTTCAGTTGGTTTCCAGGCCAATATGCTGAACTCCAGCATTCAAGAGCTTTCAGCCCTGCGCCACCTGGTTTTGAAGTTCGCAAGTCAGGGCCCTGGTTTTTCTGGGAGGTGTGGGAATCGGCATTGATTCGATGGCAGAATTTCATTTGGTTTATTTGGAGTTGTGACAGTGTTTCTGTGATTTTTGAACTTAAGTTTCAATTGGAAAAGCACTGCTTCGGAAATCTGATTGGAATCCAAGTTGAGACCTGCATCAGTCAGGTCGGGAAGGCCATTCGAAAAAATATCATATCCCATTACATCCCCGTTCATCAGATATTGCTTGCTTCATACCATTATGATCCACTATGCCATGATAGCCATCCCCAAAAAAGATACCGAAAAATGTTTGCAAGTGGTTCGTTTTATGATATTTAATACATATTTTCCCACTTTTCTATCGACCTTTGAGGGGTTCTTATCGACCCATACGAAACTTGGACCTGCCATCAAAACGGGACCAGTCGGACCTGCCCCGTTCAGGACGCCTGCCCTTGTTGGAAGCGGAAGAATCTACCAGTCCGTGCGCCCAGAGACTCCAGGTCGTGAGAATCGGTTTGAAGCTAAAACCAAGCCCAAAGAACCAGTGACTTGTGGACTATCAAACCATATCAAAACCATGGCATTTCACCGTTTTCAAGAAGTGTGATGAGAAATATGAAAACAAAAAGAACCAGTATCCTCACTTTCCGTAGGCTTTGAGCCCAAGTTTTTTTGGATGGTTGAAGCCCCAATTTTCGTTGAAACCCAGAATTTCGGTTCGTCTCTCCTCTGTCCAGGTTCCGACAACTTGGCAAGATGGGCAGGAGGCTTTCAGCTTGAGGAGCGGGTCGTTCCACGGTGAGAGGTGGTGCTTGCAGCAACTCCGAAAAGGATAGAAACATAAAACCCTAAAACAGTATAAAATAGTGGTGATAAGTCACTTTTCCTATTTTCTTAAGTTATACTAGAACATTTCATTCATTTTTGGTTTGCTTCTTTGCTTTTGCGTTCTTGTTCCAGCGCTTGTTGTGTTGTTTCGTTAATGTTTTTTCAGTATTTTGTTTGCCAAGCTTACGGCATTCCTGAGGCTGGGCTCCATGCTTTGCGTCAACTTACCACATGACCTTCGGAGCCATGTCCCTGCGTGAAATTTTGGGTTGCCTCATCCCGGCAAGCTGTTTTTTCTCATCAGGAGCCTCATCAGATGAGAGTCTCTTCTTCCTCAGAGGCCGATTGAACTGGGTGTCAGAGCGATAAGAGGCCAAATCTAGCTGAATGAGAAAGACATGGTTCAGAGCACAGCCTCTTATTCCCTTTTGTACGGTCTTGTATATAAATCCGCAGGTTCAGTGCGCAACTTGTTATTCCCTTTTATTTGTTACTAGAGTATACATAAATCTGCATTTTCCCTTAGATCTACACTACGTTACACTTGGTTGTATGAAAAGACACTATCTCATACTGTATTTGGGAATGATCTCAATCCCCCATTTGTCAATTCAAAATCTCTTGGTTAATCATAAATTCCCCACATAAATACTGTATATTACACTATAGTTGGTCAATTCAAAACTGATCTCCCACCATTTCTCTGTCACCAGGACAGCGTGAGCTGTCCCATGAACGGCGTACCCTCCGCGCCCACGTCTGCCACCTCAATCACATCGCAGCAATCCGGCCCCGCTCTGAAAGACAAGTCCGTGAACCCAGTGATGCAGTCGGCGTTGCTGGTGGAGAGATGAGGGGAGATTGGGAGATTGGTCAAATGTCATTTACCTCGCAATAACATTTACCTCGCAATAATGTTAAATTATGTTGAACTATATAGATTATATAGATGTTTCTTGCGGGGGGAGCTGTTCATTTTGGATGGGGTTCATTAATGTTAATCATTGTCATATACGCTAACCTAACCAAAACAAGGATGGAGGTCCAACATGGATTTTGGGCAACATTCAAGACGCAGCGAGCCACGATGTAGTGGATTGGTCACAAGGAGAAGTGTATTACGACCAATCTCAGGATTTAAAGCGGATTTGGCCAAACATGCATGTTTATGTATTTTTATGTATTCCACAAGTAAACCCAATTCTAGAAATCCAATTCTGATGGATTTGGAGTTCGCATAGTCTCTGAATCCTCTCCTGGGTCACCTTCCTAGCAGGTCTTTTAAAATCGTCGCTCTTCCCATGAAACCTCTCGAATTCTCTCACCAGCATCACCTGGTCAAATCCCCACCTTTTTTGGCTTATTAAGTGCCACTGTTGGCTTTCTCCCTGCTTTTTGTTGCTTCAATCACCATCTTTGGCTGGTTTCATCACTTTGATCGCCATTTCTGGCATCTTAAGATCACCATTTCTCCACATTTGCCATATAAAATCACCCAAACACATCAGCAATTTCTCCATATCTTTGCTGGTGAACACCATTTTCACAGCTCAGGTCATCTTGCAAGTCCTCCAGTTCCAGTGGCTCCCCCGCCGCCAACGCCGGCGACGCCTGCGGGGCCTCCGTCGCCTCGTCGAGGGGCGAGAAGACGAAGGGCCCGGGGCGCTTTCGGGCGCCACGGATTTTGAGCGTCATGAAGGCAGGGGCATGGCAGGAGGATGGCAGGGGAGATGGGATATGAAGCCTGACGAACCGGGTGATTTTGGATGGTGAAATGAGATGAAAGGATGATTTCATGGGATTTCGTCCGTGATGGATGGTGATGGGATATGAACCCTTCAAATAATGATAATGAATGGTGATTCAAGATGATTTAATGGTGACAAAAACAGTGATTTCGTGGGATTTAGTCTATCACCACGAACAACCATGAACCAACAATTCAACCAGTCACAAGCCATCAATGAACCATGAATGATTGACTGAACAAGGCAGCAATATCAATATCCACCGACCCATGAAGATCTCTCTCTCTCTCTCTTGATGGCAAGACTTGCACTTGAAAGTCCACAAATTTGATGCAAAAACCATGGGTCTCTGGTAGATTTCCCCATGAAAGTCAAGCCATTGACACGTCCCTCCACTTGCGGGAAACCGCTGTGGTCAGGGTTTGCTCTCAAGAAAGCAAACCAGCATCTTGGCAGCTGAGGGTGGAAACCTGTGAGATCCTGTGAGATTCAATCAACAAATATTGGGATATACCCTCCGGTAGTCAAACATGGCATTGAACCCCCCCTCTAGATGGAGGTGTTGATGGGAAAATCAACTGTAGAATGGTGGATTGTCCATTGCCATGTTTGATTACCAGAGGTTAATGAGGATATATATGGGAATTTCATGGATATGTCATGGATATGTATATAATTATACATATGTACGCAGCAAGATGACATTTGAGTGTGTCTGAAAACGGGGTAGACTTCCGAAATGAGGAATTTAATGGGATACTTGCGACGATTCCACTTGTTGCTTGTCCAAAAGTCTGAATTGCCACGGCCAGATTTGTGTGTGTGTGTGTTCAAAAAAACTGGTTCATCATCATTTTTCAATGGCCAAATACATTCAGTTCCGGGGGCCCGTTGGTAATTTTATCTTTCAACCCCTTTCAACCCAAACCGCAGATTGGTAGGGTTCAAGCCTGGATGGCCATGGGTCATCTCACTTATAACTGGCTTGTGACAATTGTAGATCGTCCGTTTGGATCTCTGGGCTGCCCTACAATCAATATATGAGTTGGTCTGAAAATGGCATACTCCAAATCCAGTGCTTTATCATGCTTTATCCATCATTTAAGCCCTCTAAAACTTGCGATGTTGGGGTCTTTTGGGGTATCTCCCTTGTTTGGACAAATCCGTATGCGGCTGTTTGCGAGGAGTTCAAACACTGAACAACCACAGTGACGACGACGACGATGACGACAATCACGGCATCGATTCGGCGGCTTGGACCGTTTTGGATGCACTGGATGCATAGGTAATGTATTGTCCAGACCTCAAAGATCTCAAAGCACTACTCATAGGCGTCTGGACCCCAAAAAAATAAGCAGCTAATTATTAATGTAGCTGTTTTCTTGGCGATGAGCAGTGGGAACATTCAAACCTGGCTAAACGTGTTCTTGCGCTTCATATGCAAGGTTAGCCATGCAATATAGACCCTGGCCATGCATGAAGTCCTTCGTTTTCAGATTGTAGATGAGGGAATGAGGGTTTGTCTTATTGTCTTAAAATAAGGAACCACCCAAAATGGCAACTTTACTGGGGAAAATAAAGACCCATATGGGGATGGGTCAAAAGCTTTAATTTTTGCATGGGGAGATGCTCGCTACTCTGGTTTGAGCTACAAACAGGGTACCAGGGTTTTCATAAAAACCAGCTAAAAGTTCCCCAATTGACGCAACTGGTTCTTTCGCATTGATTAAATTCGAGATCTACTCATAATTCCAAGCATAGGATGAAGGGAAAATCGAAGTCGGACCCCCCTATGTTTATTTTTCATGCAGATTTTCCCTTGAACGACTCCATAACGGTTGGAACGCAGTGATCAAGCATCTACTGTCCCAGCTTGGATGGTTGTGCCCTGGTACATAACAGGAGAAGGGTCGGGGCGCTGCTCAAGTCTTAGCATTTCGGATACCAGACCGGTGGATTTCATGGCAAATGTATAGAGAAAGAGCTTGGCGTATTGAAAAAATACCGATGGACACCGAACTATGCTGGCGATATACCCTCTGGTAAACTAACATAGCTATGGAAAATCACCACTTTTAATGGGAAAATCCACTATTTCTATGGCCATGTTCCATAGCTATGTTAGTTTACCAGAGTCACCAGAGGGTACACATTTGCCATATATTGTCATGTTAGATGTGTGAGTCCCATGTCTAGTTGGCAACGAATCTCCAGCAATGTTGGGATTGAATCCCCCTTCTTCTTGCTGAAAAATCCCAATCCTTTAGTCATTTCAATTGAAATGAAATTCCAAAAGATCAACAACTTTGCAGTTTCCAATTTCTTACAACCCCGAAGTCTTTAGTTCTTACAGGTCCAAAAGCAGATCAATTTACCAAAACCCCAAGCTTTTTGGAACTTGTCCAATTTCTACTTGAAAGGTCCCCCATTTTTGCTGGTCAAGTTCTCTGCTTCAACGGAGGAATCCGACAATGAAGGGATGGATGTGATGTCAAGTGTGGTGCCTCATGATCCAGCTCCTTGACGGGGATGAAGGAGAGCTGGAGAGGTTCGTTCAAAACATCTGGATTCTATGGAAATATCTGGGTATATAATAGGGAAATCCCCGCACTAAATGGAGGTTTACGGCTAACATCAACTCTAAATGGAGATTGCTAGCTGGGAAAATCAACTATAAATGGAGGTGTGTGAATGGGAAATCTCCTATAAGTAGAGCTTTCTAGCTGGGAAAATCAACTCTAAAATGGTGGATTGTCCAGCTAGCCATGTTTGATTACCAGAAGGGAATGGGAATATGGGCATGTAATGCGATAAGATGCGATAAGCTACAAGATGATATTTCGGTGTGTTTGAAAATAGGGGTATACCGCAAAATTGCGATTTGTGGCCGTGTGAATTCAGTTGGCTTTGAAAAAAATTGACAACCCATGGTTTCCGATGACATTGGGGTCGATCAACCCCGCGCTGTGGCTGTTTTGACTTAGAAGAGCCTCAAGATCCATCATGTCGTGGTCACTGTTCAAAGGGAAAATCAAGGGTTTGTGGATGTTCCGGGCATCTCATGACATCAGTTTTAGATGCACCGATGTATGATGATCCCAATTCGTGTTTGACTTCCCAGCTTCAAGAAGCGACTCCCAACTTGGAATATGTTGAAACTTCATGTACTTGCCGATATTGCAAGATCTTGGTAAATCTTGGATGGATAGTTTAGTACTTTATTGGCCTCTTTACTCTCTCTCTCTCTATGTATTTATATATATAATTATATATATAATTATATATATAATTATATATATATAATTATATATATAATTATATATATAATTATATTATATATAATTATATATGTTTATACATATACATATATATATATATATTATATGTGTATATACACATTGTAAGCAGGATATATACTAACCAGCTACATAAACGAACATATTTCTTGCAGCATATCTAAGTTTGGCCAGGGATTTTTTTTTTAACTGTCAGTATCCTCCAGTCACGATGGCAAAGGTGATTGGATATAACAAATTCACTCTGCTGCCATGCTTGATTGAGGGTAGATAGTTGTGTATGGTACCATCCAAGTACCAGTGCGACCCTGAGACTCACCTGTCTTTGGTTTGGAAAGTGATGAACTTCCAACATCTTCCGACCCCCAACAAAGAATAGCCGTGTCGTCATTTGGATCTACCATCTCCCCCTCCGAGGTGCCGCCGAATCGCGTCTTCAACGCCGAAGCTTGTCGTGCCAAGAAGACCCTGCAGGTGTTGCAAAAAAAGAAGCAGAAATCCCAACGTGGGGAGAAGTTTCCTTTGGGAATAAACCAAGCAAACACATGAACCAAGCAAACACATGCTCAGGTGGCACCCACACGATCGCTAAGTTGGCCTAGCCCGTTCAGTATGGCGAAGCAGCCGAAATGATCATCGGCTAGTTCTTGATTTGTGGATGTTTATGGATGTTTATGGATTTATCTTTGGTTCTCGGAATCTGATGGAGCATTCCAGGACCCCAGCATCGAATTCTTTCCTTCAGAATTTGCTGAAAAAAAAGAACTTGGGGAAGGAGATGTTTAACCGGATTTTGAACTGGCAGTTTTTAGCAAATCATGGCTTGATGGCCACTTGTATGGTCAATGGTGCAACAATCATCAAGATCCCAAGAAGAATCCTCTTATGAAACCACCAACCTCCCCTCAATAAACACCAGAAACAGCACCAACCTTACATCGATTCTCCGAATCACAAAGCCATCCAGATTTACTCTCTGGTACTTTCACGCTTTGCTACTGAAACACCATTTCCAATGATATGATAGAATATGTAAATATCGGTAAATCATCTATAAACGGGTAATTGTCCGTAGCTATGTCAAAAAACTCGAGGATCTTTCCCTGTGCCAAGGTGCCTCCACGGTCACCCTGCAGAGATCTTGCTGGGCGCCTCCAAAATCAACGCAGAAGTTGAGCCGTTGCGGATGGAGCGGGGCGTGACGGGGCGATGTTCAGCTGAAGTGCATCAAGCATGGGATCCCCATCTCAGGAATCCTACATATCCAAGCCTCCAGGACGTAGGTTATCGTTTCTGCGGTACTCTCAGCTTCTTGAGTGATTATGCAGTTACGATACCTGGGATGCACATGGCCATGGAACAGCCGAAAATCCCACGTATTTCAGAGGAACCTTAACATAGTCTCGAAAGCATTTGCTTTTTCATCATCACGAAGAAGGTATATCACAGGACCAAACTAGCTGGTTGCCGGGAGGAGCATGGTCTCAGGTATATTTTTGGTACCTATAGCCTATAGTTTTTTAAAAGGGTCCTGGCCTGGTTCAAACTTTGAGTAGCGGATGGTGATTGTTTATGATACTTGCAGAAGTTCAGCCAGAGCTATTGGGTTGAGTTGTTGGAATTCTTTTGATCTGACATTTTCATAAAGATGTTCAATGTGGCCTCGCAACCAGCAATAAGACTTGCCAACGGGGGTAGAGGCGTACCTAAAACCCTAAACCAGGTCCTGGAAGACCTAAAACCCTGAAACGGGTCACACCAATTCACCAAATCTACCATGAAACAAAATGTGTGGGAACAAGCGCAGACCAACCTCCCAACATAGGGTATTGAAACTAGCAATGTTAGCCATATCGGCAATCACGGCTAGCGATCCCAGCAACAAAAGTTGCACTGATTGGGAAGCCAGAAGCCACTGTGTTTGATTTTAGGAGGAGCGGATACTCCGCAAATCATCTGATCCCATATCCTCTGAAGCTCGCCAGCACACCCCAAATAAATCCGTGGCGTTTCACTGCTGAGTGATGGCCATATGGTCTATGGGCATGTGGGAAAGCCGAGTTCAGCAGGGAGTTTGTGATGGCATCTGGGCTTCTGGAGGGGGTCGAGCCTGCGAACTCTCTGAATCTGTTCGGTCATTTCCTGCAGGACCAATGGCAGATTGGCAAGCAGAGATACTTAAACGGTAATGAACATGATGAAGCAGGAAATAGATTGCAAAAGAAAGATATTGGAGATAGAAAGAAATGCTCAAAGATCCTGAAAATACATTACAATTACAATGACATCCATGGGTCTTCAACTTGCAAAGCTCTGTTGTGCGTATCTTCGTGGATCACTTTCTGTCGAGGCCAGGTCTAGTTTTAGGACCCCGGCTCACCCACTGGTGCCGCGAGTGCTTGATCGAAATGGGCTTGGAGAGCCTTTGTCTAGCTGCTGCGACCCTCTGGCGGAGTCTTCTTGAGCGTATCTTCTCAACTTCTCAGCAAGCCGCCCCCAAAGTTGCCACACCTTTGTATGGGATGGTATGGGTCAAGATTTTAGCAGGCCCTCAAGAAACGTTGGGATCATGAAATGGTCAGATGGGTTGTGGATTCGCCATCCATTTGTTGAGTCACCAGTGTGACACATCCTGATTTCTGTGACCGCCAGCGGACCGCAGCGGATCTGCAATTCAGCACTTTGTCGGGCCTTGGACAGGGAAAGCTGGGTCAGGAGAATCCATTTATGATCATTTAAGATCAAGCGGGGCTTTAAGCTGCAAAAATGGGGGGGTATCACCCAAACATGATGGTTGGTTGATGCATGGGGTTAGGGGACTTATCCAATGCGGGAACCCCTGCCACACAGCTGGAGTATCTTCGCATTGTGCTGGGATGTGCTGGGGATACAACTCCTTGGTTGTTGCATTTTTGTTGCCATTTCCAAGAATGGATGTGCTAATGGGGAATGTACCAGCATGTATTTTCAGGATCATTGGCTCCACCCAATCATCATTTTCCCCACACCTCGCTGTCTCCTTGCGGAGTTGCGGAGTCGACTGTCTTGGCATTCCCTGGCCGTCGCAAAATGTGGATGGGGTATGGATCATACAGATCCCCCATATGCCTCTGGCAACCCGGTGCAGCTCCCTGCGTGCAGAAAAAGCACGACGTGGTGGCGATGATGAGGTCCGAAGTGTGCAGCTCCGCGGTGCTCACAAAGACAAAGGTGATCAAGATCTCAGAGGATTCGGCTGGAGATCATGAAAGATCCATGTCTACCATTTGCTTTCTGTCGCCAGGTGGGAAACATGACCAATGCAACATCCGAAGATTTGTTTGGTGTAAACTTGAAATATGATGTTGCAACTTCAATGTTGGAAGTGGAATGAAAATTATGATAATCCCACTTCATAGGAAGGCTCAGTTGCAAACCGGTGGATGATCTCCAACAGGTACCGATTCCACCCACAGTTTGCCACCATTTTCTGATCTGACCATACTAGCATTTGGGTACATCCACGTACATCCGTATATCCAATTTCTATCCATTTCTTGTCAAACCCAAATCCATTGTTGTTTATTGGTGAAAGCCTATGGTTGATGCTTGAATAATATGGTTGAATCGCGCGAATTTTTGACGCTTGCCTCCCCCACTCATGGTACTTTTCTATATATTAGATTCGATATCTCCAGAACCATCATGTATACGCACTATGGGTGGTCTGATCACAATTTCATGGCAGTTCACCATACAAGAAAAAAGTTCGAAACCACAGATGGTCGCGGCACACTTCACACCTTCAAGGGCTGCGGTAGGGTCTTGATGGACTGTGGAAGGGTCAACTTTGAGACAACTCCAAGGAGGTCTGATCTATTGGGCCATGAAAAAACCCTTCGGTCATTTATCGGAACACCGAAAAGATAGAGTTGGAAGCCTGGAAACTACAAGGAGAATATGAAAATATCATCCACCATGTCTATCCATGTCTATACCATGCTGGAACCACTTTTCTATCTTCATGGGGGTTGCTATAAACATAACTTTAGTCTAGAAAAACATTTTTCTTTGTTGGCAAAATTGGAATGGGCCATTTTCAACAGCTACTGTACTTGTATCTTAAATTCCCAGGGCTGCCAGGGGGTAGCTATTCTGTTGGGTTGATTTGCAGGGTTGTTGAACTACCTGGTTTAGTGGGAATTATTTAGCTTTTACCTATGGGGAGATTAACCAACCAGTATTTCATGAGATTGGGAAAGGGTGATTTTTTTAAAGGGATCACTTGATGTTCTCCGTTTTTGTTAAATGGAGGTCGCGATTGATGTTTTTTTTTCTGATATTATCTGATATCCAAATGGCCCTGAGCTATTCTAATGTGTGGTTGACCCTGCAGATTATGCCTCCCCCGTGGGGAGGATCCACTGTTTGCACTCACTTGAACATTTTGAATGAGTTTCTGTATTGTTTGAAAAGATATCTAGAAAAGCAAAAAGGACTCTTTCAACAGCAAAATCTTGAAAACGAGTATGTCCAGAAATGGGATATTACAATGGGTATACCGTAGATATCCGTTTAGGAAATGATGATCAAGTGTCGAATCTTTAGAGGGTATCCTATTTTCAGTCCCAAGTGCCACATATTGGAAGGTCATTCCATGGACCAGCCAAGACCCTCCAAAAAGCGCCCGGCGCGTCCGCGACGGGGATGCCGCAAGGAGCTCCACGGAACTGGTCGGGAGTCCGTCGGATTCACTGACCAGTTACCTGGGGCCAAGTAGGACTTGGAGCCATGATGGCCTATTCATGGCTCCGGTGGGCGCCAGCCAAGGGTGGTCGTAAGACATTGTGATCCGATTCTCTTTGAATCGTTGAATGTATCGAATTGGTGTAAGGCTTGCCGCTTGATGTGGCCGGGAATCTGAGATCCAAGATCCGTGGGTTCTCTCCAAATTTCTGCAGGCCGGAGTTGAAGATCAGGTCAAGAATCATTTCCACTTGGAGGATCATCCCATTGGTTAGTAAGCGTAGGAATACATATCCCATAAATGGGATAACCCTGGGATAACCAGCTTGAGGGACCCACTAGCCATACCTCACACTCTGAATGCTTCAAAACTCCTTGGTTTGGAAAGGTGCTTTTGGGTGCTACTGGAGGCCTCAGCTTGGGTAATCGGCAGTGGTAATGGAAATCCCCTAATCACATGGTGCTTGTGATGGGACAATCATCGAACTAAACGGTAGATTTGCTAGCAAGCCACGTTTGATTGCTGGGGAGTGTCCCAAAAATCTAGTGGCTCACTGTATCATTTTTGCCCCCTTTGAACATCCAAATCTGTACTTGCAGAACTCCTCGCAAGTCGCCTAAAGAAGCCTTCCTCCATTGCGAGTGGGTCCTCCACTGCTTGATGTGTCTTTAATCAGCTTAGCCTGGGCCACATCCAAGCGCTAAATGCGGATTTTCAGGCACTACAACTTCCTCGAGCATCCTTGGTCTTTGGACCTACGTGTGACTCAATGCCCCTAAACCATCCACAACCATCCCAAACCAATACACACAATTACTTTGTGTACTCCATGAGGCATACTTTTCCTGATGTGTCACTTGAACCAGATGGCCTGGAGAGGACTTCACAAGGGGACTTAATGGGATAGTTGTATCCTGGCATTTGCTGATAATATCCGGACCCAGAAAAAATGAAGGTTGAGCTTTTGTTCAAAGCCCACAAGGCTGGGCCTCCGACGAACGAACCTTCGGTAAATTACAGCAACATTCGGCAGCTGCAAATCCAAGAACAAATTGGTATGTACCCTCTGGTGAACTAACATAACTATGGAAAATCACCATTTTTTACAGGAAAATCCACTATAAATGGAATAAAGTCAGATTCCGAAACTTCTCCGGATTGCGCAACTACGCTTGCGCAACTCCGCCGTCAGATTGCGCAACTAGGATTGCGCAACTGTGCTTGCGCAACTCCAAGGATTGCGCAACTCTGCCGGTGCAACTTCTTCACCGGATTGCGCAGCTCCAAGGATTGCGCAACTCTGCCGGTGCAACTTCCTCCCCCGGATTTCGCAACTCCTGAGATTGCGCAACTCCGCCGGCGCAACTTCTTGTCCAGATT
>BGPT01000590.1:18078-137000 GCA_003297045.1 Symbiodinium sp. clade C Y103 | reverse complement strand
CCATGGAACTTCAGGTTGACTTTAAGTGTGTACAAGGGTAAGAAGATATCAAAATTCCCACCCCCATGGAACTTCAGGTTGACTTTAAGTGTGTACAAGAGCAAGAAGATATCAAAATTCCCACCCCCATGGAACTTCAGGTTGACTTTACGTGTGTACAAGAGCAAGAAGATATCAAAATTCCCACCCCCATGGAACTTCAGGTTGACTTTACGTGTGTACAAGAGCAAGAAGATATCAAAATTCCCACCCCCATGGAACTTCAGGTTGACTTTAAGTGTGTAAAAGGGTAAGAAGATATCAAAATTCCCACCCCCATGGAACTTCAGGTTGACTTTAAGTGTGTACAAGGGTAGGAAGATATCAAAATTCCCACCCCCATGGAACTTCAGGTTGACTTTAAGTGTGTACAAGGGTAAGAAGATANGATATCAAAATTCCCACCCCCATGGAACTTCAGGTTGACTTTAAGTGTGTACAAGGGTAAGAAGATATCAAAATTCCCACCCCCATGGAACTTCAGGTTTATTTTGAGTGTGTACAAGGGTACGAAGATATCAAAATTCCCAACCCCCCATGGGAATTCAGGTTAACTTTAAGTGTGTAGAAGGGTAGGAAGATATCAAAATTCCCACCCCCATGGAACTTCAGGTTGACTTTAAGTGTGTACAAGAGTAAGAAGATATCAAAATTCCCACCCCCATGGAACTTCAGGTTGACTTTACGTGTGTACAAGGGTAAGAAGATATCAAAATTCCCACCCCCATGGAACTTCAGGTTAACTTTAAGTGTGTACAAGGGTAAGAAGATAGCAAAATTCCCACCCCCATGGAACTTCAGGTTGACTTTAAGTGTGTACAAGGGTAAGAAGATATCAAAATTCCCACCCCCATGGAACTTCAGGTTGACTTTAAGTGTGTACAAGGGTAAGAAGATATCAAAATTTCCACCCCCATGGAACTTCAGATTGACTTTACGTGTGTACAAAAGCAAGAAGATATCAAAATTCTCACCCCCATGGAACTTCAGATTGACTTTAAGTGTGTACAAGGGTACGAAGATATGAAAATTCCCACCTCCACGGATCTTCAAAGACATCAGCTGCCATTCGAGTCACAAATATATGTGATATGGGTCAACGTCGTGTTGTGAAACTTCGCGAGCGGATTGTGAAACTTGGGGATAGCATTGGCAATTGGACATGTGATATCAACTTCTCCTGCATTGAGGGTCAGAATCCCACCAGGGAGTCTCAGTGTCCGATTAAATATCATGTTTGGGTCTCACGATACCTCATTCAAGTTTCGCAAGTGGGCTTCAAAGTTTCATAATCTTCCCTGCCGAGTTTCACAATACGATTTTCCAGTTTCAGAAGCCAAGTTTCACAATACANCAAGTGGGCTTCAAAGTTTCATAATCTTCCCTGCCGAGTTTCACAATACGATTTTCCAGTTTCAGAAGCCAAGTTTCACAATACAATCCATACTTCGAGCTTCACAATCTAAGTTTCACAATCCAATGCCCAGGTCGAGTTTCACAATCTGGTTTCAGAGTTTCACAATCTCCCTTTCAGAGTTCCACAATCCGATTTTCAAGTTTCACAATCCAAGTTTCACAATCCAANGCCCAGGTCGAGTTTCACAATCTGGTTTCAGAGTTTCACAATCTCCCTTTCAGAGTTTCACAATCCGATTTTCAAGTTTCACAATCCAAGTTTCACAATACAATGCCCAGGTCGAGTTTCACAATCTGGTTTTAGAGTTTCACAATCTCCCTTTCAGAGTTTCACAATCCGATTTTCAAGTTTCACAATCCAAGTTTCACAATACGACCTCCAAGTTTCACAATCCGACTTCCAAGTTTCACAATCCAAGTTGCACAATCCGTTCGGGGAGTTTCACAATCCGACCGCGAAGTTTCACAATCCGACGTTGACCNTTTCACAATCCGACTTCCAAGTTTCACAATCCAAGTTGCACAATCCGTTCGGGGAGTTTCACAATCCGACCGCGAAGTTTCACAATCCGACGTTGACCCATGTTGGAACAATGTCAAACACATAGATTCAGACTTTGGTCATTCCGGCAGTGAGGCACGAGGAATTAGCCTTAGGGCCTAAAAAACTCTGAAATCTGAATTGAATCGATCGCTGTGGCAGTCGCTTCGGCGTCATCCGTGTCGCGGTCGCCCAAGAGCCCCAACATCCGCGCGTCGAACATGAGCTTGGCGAGTGGTGAGTCCGTGTCCCTTGGATCTCACTTAGTATCTCACTTGGGATCACTTGGTTTAAGTTGATGTATTTCCAGGAATGAAGCTGAGTTTCGCTGATATGAATATGCGATGATGTTTGCCTATGGCATGAATTCACTGAACATTTTCTGGATGTTCCATGTTTGATACATGTCCTTTACAGCGAGATCTCTCAAACTAATATAGACTAATTATATAACTATAATTAACTAAAATGATTTATGTCAACCAAGGTCCAAGTTTAAAATGAGAGAGAACGCGTTAAAGCAACCTTGCCCCCGTGTACTTGTCATTCCACCACTGAGGAGATTTAGGCGCTGGGTGAACGGGTGGGCATGGACTGTTGGATGACGTCCATGAGATTTAACCAACAAAAATTGAGAGTACAGCAGAGATGTGTTATGGGAATGTACTGGGATATACTTATATACTGACCAACGATGTGATAGTTGGTTTGTCCAAGACTGCAGGGATACGCCAATTCATGGAAATTTTCAGAGGGAAAGGTAAAAAGAATGGTTTTTGGGGATACCAATTCTTGGACCAACCTGTTCATTTTTAGGAAAGCACATTGCGCGTGAAAACATTGCTATTGTACAAACGATCATTTGTGTTGGAAGTAGCAAGGGTTGTCTAAGTTTTTGTGAGTGTCCAGTAATGATGTCTACCATATGGGGATCGTTCTAAAACCCTCCTCCTATTCCAATTTAGGTTGCGGGTTTGTGGAGAACTTTGGGGTAGTAAAAACCTGCATCGCGCAAGTTTCATGCAAGGCCAGCCCAAGGTTTTGCGCAAGGGAAATTGTTGTAGGGGTACGGGGTATCTCATGTTGCTTCTGAAAGATGGTCGCGTAAGTTTGTGTGGTTGTTCTGCATCTAATTTGATTTATAGCATTGGCTGTCTCATGCAGGTCCTTTGCTCAAGTCCCCTCTCGTGTTTCGATCTGCAGTTTGATTTTGGTGCCTGTCTAATCTCATGTGTTGCCTTGATCCGTCCTTTTGCAGCCTTAAGATGGTTTCTGTTTACTTCCTGGAACCAGTCCTTTTTCTCCTGCAGTGTTTTGTTTGGTTTGTGTCTGTGTGTTTCCGGAGTTTGACAGCTTGCCTGCTGGCGTTCTTCAACCTCCTTGATTCTCCCACGTGTTCTACCTACAAATTGGGTAGGAATCCCAAATAGCTTCTATTGTCAACCATTGTCAACCCCAGGGCCATGAGTAGTTCCCCCATGTTCCCCCCAAGGATCCCAATGAACTCGTTGGTATCTCCCTGGTTTTTTATGTTTTTTGGTGCTTAAGCCAAATTCACTCCCACTACTTGCTGATATTCTCCCGTTTCATGTTCGTTGTGCCCAATTTTTGTTAGGCACTGACAAGTTATATCTCAGTGGGTTGAAGGGAAATTTACGGGAAACCCACCGTCCATAGTAGTTTTTGCCACCAAACAAAGGGGTTTCCTCTAAAATTGGTGGTAAACCCCCATGTTTGGTGGTAAAGAACCCCTGTGTTTGACGGTCAATTTCCACCTTCCCCAGAACTGCAGGGCCTCCAGGAGCGAGACAGCGAGCAGCAAAGACATCGCGCCTCAGAGGAGTGATGAAAAGATGAGACTCAGACTGACGCGCCAATGATGGATAACAATAATTTTTGGTCACTCACTCTTGTCTTGTTTCCACCATAATTTTTGGTGTTGAGAATGGCGGGCCAATGCATCAAGTCTCAGCGACTTTTGCCAAGAGGCCTATGTGGGAAGTTTGAGCCAAGAGCACCCCGAACCAGACGCCTTTTTGGAGGCATGGCCCGTGTTTTTTCGCCCCTGAACGGCCTCGGTGTTGGCACACTGGAATCTCATTGTTGGCCACAGGAGGTTGGATCAGAATTTTGAAGTGTAATGGTTTTGATTTCAAATAAAGAACCGGCAAAGGCTATTTGTTTGTTTTGTGTTATTTTTTGTGCAAGCATCGCTTGTCATGGTCTTGGATTGAAATTGGCAAACATTTTTTGAGAGTATCAGTATTTCTTTGTTTTTTGTGGAAACAGCACAGTAGCTTTTTACATGTTTTCTTTGCTGTCAACACCTCTGTCTCTGTACTGATGCACGAAATTGTGTTGTGGTACCATGACGTTCCAGGCCTTTGAATACTTCAAGGAGCAACAGAGGCGATTAGCAGTCGAGAGTGGTATCACTCCTGAGCAAGTCGAGGCAACTCAGCTGCATTTCCATCAACAAAAGATTGGTTTCCCCATCTTCCAATTGGTGTGACACCGCCAACATTCACCAGATTTCACCAGCATCATCCAGCATCATTGCTGTTAAACCATTTTCAATACTCTCATTTTACCAGGCCACATCCGATATGATATGATGATATCAACAAGATCCACTGCAGATGCGTAGTTTGCTTGGATTCCCATTTCCCATTATCATTGGCATCATTGGTAGGTACCCCACGTTTTCCCATTTTTCTTCGTTATGCCCCCGCAACCATCATGTTATATCAGTCAACTATCATGATTCCTGGCTGTATTTGTTGTTACAAGTATATTAATTCTATGTTCATTTCCTAGTACATAATATGATATCAACAACCATGGTCCATTCCTGGCTATAGTTTTGTAATTGTAATCTCTTCCCATCATCATGGATCACTGCCAATAATATTCACTTATCATCACTTATCTTGATGTTTGTCATATGTTTTATCATTCTTGTTGTTAGTATTCATTCCCCTACAATCCTGCGGAAAGTGAAAACCCCAATTTCTTGGCCATACGTTTATGTTACATATTCCCCTATCACGGGTACTTTTCCCTAGCTTTTCATGTTTTTTGTTTTTTGATGTGGGTTTGTCTGAAACTAGGCTACCCCCAATCCCATTGGATTCTCATCATGTTCCATATTTCAAATGGCCTGGCTATTTATGAGTATTCCCTTCTTTGAGACAAACCATACAAACACCCATGTTGTTCTTAAGAGACCCGTTTCGGCTGTTTGCTGTCGGCTGAAGAGATTGATCAGCTCGTGGAGGAAGATGCCATCAGGCACCGGTGAGTCTTTACGTCATTGGGTAGTATTACCAACTATCCAACTACATGGCTATTGGGTTTGACCGCAGATAACTATCTAATGCTATTTAAATATTAACTATAGCACTATGACTATATACAGTAATCGTACAACTACTATATAACTCTATAACTCTCTAGCTCTATTACTCTATTATAGCTATTGCGTTTAAGCCCTTCAACCAGTTATGGGTCATTGCTCAATTGCAGTTCATTTGTATTTTGGGGTTTGCCATAATTGCTTGAATTGGAATTCTGATGATATCATATACTCTGATTCATGAGAGGGAAGCCCTATCAACCAACCAGTTTCTTCCAGAATGACAGGAGGGAAAAGATGCGAACAAATTGAAGACCCCCCAAGTCACGCGACCCGCAGATTACAGGTCATTTTTAGCAATCCTTGGGGCCCAAACATGATGGGCCACTTGATACTGCATTAGATGACATTGGTTCTCCCCTTTCGAACACGCCAAGTTGTGGCAACTGAAGCGCCCATGTGTTGGTTTCTTGTGCTGTGTACATTGTCTTGGATTTGCGCATTTTTCTGCCCCAAGAATGTCAGGATTTGTGAATATCTATTGAATCTATTGTCTATTATCTTGCTGTTTTGCTGTTTTTCGTCTTGTGTGTTCTGCATCGTGTTGTGTTTTGCCGACAGTTCTTTCTAAATCTTTCTAATTTGGCCCCCCTGCGAACTGACAATATTCACCTATTCAAGAATCAGATTCTTCGACGCCTCCATACCTGTCGAGTGTGCAAAATAAAATCACTCAGTATCACCCCTCATCATTCATCATCACTCATCAATCGCCTAAGTCACGTCGTAACTCTCCCATATTGTTTGTTTGAATTTTCCCGATGATAGTTAGTGTTCGTGTTTCGGACAACAACAGTGAACAAAACATCCAGTTAAACTAAACCTTAAGATTCCAGACATCAGCAAAAGGTAGGTGCAGTTTTCACCATGTTTGTTCCCAGAGGCGGAGGATTCAAAGCACCATTTTGATGGACATCTTCTTTGGTCTGGTGATCATGGCCAATGGTGTCATGATGGGCTTGACCGCTCAGGGTGTGGTGGATGAGAGTAGCGATGAGGCCCAAATCTTTGAACTTGTGCCCTGGTCAAATCTGCGACCAATTTTGCCATGTTTTCAAATGGCAAACGTCACCTTTTCTCCATCTTTCCATGTTTTTTCATACCCTGAATATCCCTGAATGATCAATAGATGGTGGGGTGAAACATACCTGATACCCACCCAATGACTGGATGTGTTTGGGGAGTTGAAACCATCAGGAACAGGAATGATGTGCCGGATGTGCCCATGGTATAGGGTATTGCATCCTCATGACCACTTTTGTCCGCATATTGCTTAACATGAAAACATCTCGTTTAAAACACCAATTCCAGAAAAACATGCGAAGCAAACCCTCCTATCAAACAACATATAGCAAAAAGACACGATTTCTGTTCTTTCTCTTGAAACCAATCCGATGACCCTAGGTTTGCATGGCGATGTGGAGTTTCTTCTCCATTGGTTGGCAGAGCGTTGCAGTGGCACCCGTGGATGCTGTGGGAGCCTGCGCCGCATTATGAAGGACGGTGAACGGTGATGGGGTCATGAAGCTGGGAAGAGATGATAATTGGTCAACCAACCCGTTTTCTTCGTTTCAGAACGATTCTTGCAACCCCATAAATTCGTCGCCAGCGCCAGGAGCAAACGAAGTGTGAGCGAATCCCAAATCTAACGTAGGATCACCTTTGCATGCAATTGGAAGTTGAAGATGTTGCCCCGTCCCACCATGTCCCACCCACCCCACAACAACCCCACCCTACCCCATGCAATTGAAGCATCAAGTACTTCTGCAAGTGCCAGTGAACCCCAACCACGCATCTGTGAAAGGGCAAATGAACATGATCGCCCCACATCAACCCCACCCAAAGCTCCTCCCACCCAACAAGCACAAGAAAAAGAACAAAACAACACATGGCGTTGCCACCCTCTGCGTTTCAACTATTCACCTATCCCATTTGGTGGGCGCAGGAATTTATAGCCACCGCAGCCACCACCATATTCCGATGGCAGGATGGATGGATCCAGTTCGATGTTTTGTGCATCGCGATGACCTGGCTGGACTTTTTCCTCACCTTTGTCTTCAACATTGGAGCGGGCGCATCCACCTTCGCAGTTCTCCGTGTGGTGACTTTGCAGCGGCTGATATTGTTGAAACAGACACCGGGGTGATTGATGCCAAAGAATAGTCCAAGCCAGTTGGTTTACAGCTACGAGTACTTGACTTCAGATGATTTGACAGATGTTGCCAGCAATTGGGTTCTCCAACAAGACGGTTTTCCTGAACACTCCCATATCAACATGAATTGCAATGATGCCAATGATACATGTCGATGTAACATGGTAGTACAACCACATGCCATTCATTTTAAAGTCAGGAAGTAGCTTATTCTCCAGCAGTTCTCAGTAAACATTCCCACGCAGCACTATTCTAGGCTGAATCGAGTCAAATCTGTCCCTGTGCCCTGTCTCCATTGAATTGGTTAAACACAGAAATCATGGATGAACAGTTGGATAGACATTGATCATATCCTAGTAGATGATACCAATCTATTTGTCTCCATGTATATAAGATATCATACATGTTTTTAACATATTTTAACCTCTAACATATCTAAATATCTTTATATAATATACATACATCACATTCATTTCCAATCCGAATCTAGGATTACCATCACCATACCATAGCTGTAAAAAGTTTACAAGCAGGATTTTACTCCAATTATTTAAAGTCCAATCCTATTTGATTTCCCAACTGTCGCTGCAGCTAAGGCGACACCCACCGCGGAGGGCGAAGGAGCCACCTGGAGCAACGCGGAGGGCACCGATGTGAGCAGGATGTGAATGGCTCGCAGATCGCTGCCACGGGCCTCTGTGTGGGCGACTTCCAAGCTGCCCAGCCGCCCATGGTGTGGAAGGCGCCCATGAGCTGGGCAAATCGCGTGGTGGTTTTTGGCCATCAACAGATCTGAAACTTTTGTTGCTTTGAAGCATCAAGTTAAATGGTCGTAAATGGAGGTTTAATGAGATTTCACTATTTAACATATTTAACCAGACAAAATGGGAGTTTATCCAATGAATTCTAATGAATGATTGAATCCACCATGCCATGAACCATCCACAGACACTTATCAAATCACAATGGGGGTATAAAACCAAGCATGATGAGGATATTGTGAGACTAGGGATTACCAGCACTATAATTTTTGGGTTTGTCCAAACTAGACGACGGATGGCCCGAGAGCGAAGAGAAATTTTATAGGATCTGTAAGTGTGACGATTGTAAAGCATGAAACACGCCCAAACTCACTGAATGCTGCCGTTGCCAGGAGAAGACCTCCGAAACCACCTTTCATTTGCCAACGTTTCAGCAACGTGCGCAGTGTATTGCGCTTCCCACACGGATGGAAAAGTGTCCGATGTCGTGGCTTGCCACGACGAAAGAAAGTTTGACTTTCCAAAAAGGGCAATCTCTTGGGGCTGCGACGACATACGCGTAAGTCCAAAATGGACACACACACACACACAGGCCAACACGCACCTCCGCAAGAGAGCTCTCCGGGGACCGTTTCGTGCAAGAGTTCCTTTCAAAACCGAGACCTGAAACACTTTTGTGCTGTAAGCGTCACCAAGTTACCCGGTCGTTCCCGTTGTAACGTTAGCGGGCTTACGTTTATTTCTTCATTTATTTGTTGTTGTGGCTGTGTTGTTGTTGTTGTTGTTGTTGTTGTTGTTGTTGTTGTTGTTGTTGTTGTTTGTGTTGTTGTTGTTGTTGTTGTTGTTGTTGTTGTTGTTGTTGTTGTTGTTGTTGTTGTTGTTGTTGTTGTTGTTGTTGTTGTTGTTGTTGTTTGGGGTTCCGTTTTCACCGGGTTTCAATTTTCATATTTTTCTGTGCTACAGACAAATCATACAATTCAGGTTGGGGCCTCTGGGTATTAGCCAACAGACCTATGCAGACAGGACAATTTTCCCAGCCTCCGCCAAGTGTTGGACATGGGAGTCTTTCATATGATGAAACTTCGGATGGGAACCCACAGAGTGGCCGTTAGCAATCGCAAACGGAGGTTATCAGATTGGCGTGAGTCCGCAAACAGGTCGTGTTGTCTAGCAAAAATGGTGTGGAAAACGGAAAAATTGAAAGGAACAAATACAGATGACACGTGGGTTGAACCATGACTGGATTTTGTCCTGCTTGACAAAACAACCTAGCCCACACACAAACAACTTATGCATCAAGGAGTCAAAAGGCAATGGACAACATTTACGCAATCAATAATTCTCAAAGTGTGGGATTCTTTTAGAATCATCGGGACGGAACTGCTTGCCGGAATGCATTCAATGAACTTAAAGATAACATGTTTAAATTTCACAAATTTGAACTCAAGAGCACATGCGCACTCGTGCCAACATTAAGTGGGATTGTGGGGCTTATGAAATCACCAGAAGACTGACACCCAACATTTTCAATTGTCATGTGCAGTTTTGTAATGGTCAACTTTCTTTGATTTTTAGAACCATTTGGGAGCCAACTTTGACCTTGAACATGTGTTCAGATGACGTCCTTGCTTTGGGAATCTTGCGAGGTGGTGATCATTTTTGGACAGATTTACTAGAATTCAAAAATGTTTTTTCGCTGTTTTGGTTCAAATATGTCAAGGTGGGTAATAATATGCCCGCCATGACATCCACATTTGCATGAGTTGGGACCTCAGTCCTTAAATTTTCACCGTTGCGATGGTTCTGAACAAAAACCAAAGACAAAAACATTTTCCAGACGATTCCAAAATTAAAAAAATATTAAATATCAAAACACAAAACATAGGTTGGGAGAACATGCAGTCGAAGAGATTATCAATGAAAATCTGGCATTTTGGGAACGTTTCTCTGTGCGGTGATCAATTCTCTGTTGTTCCGAGGTCCTGCATTTGACTAGGCACCAACCTTTGGACGCCGCGGGCGCAGGCGGGGGAATTTTGGTCATGAATCACATTTTCAAAGGGGTCGGGATTCAAGGCCCACGGGATTATAGTTTTTTGGCATTTCATTTGGTATCCAATTTGCTGTTGCATAACTAATAATTTGATCTTAATGTGGGTTTCAGGCGGTTTGAGGGGTTGTTAAACTCACAAACCCAGGGCAGTTTAGGTGAGAAAGGATCGAAACACACAGTGAATTTCAAGGGAAACAACACCTTGATGTAACCGCTATGTTTTATTTTTCTGTTTTAATTCCCATGGCCCTGCAGTTCTTGCGGACGTCTAACTGGTTTGCCAGGTGCCGAATATGTGGGGCTGGGTCGCTGATATGCGCCCAGCCCGATGGTGCAGGCAGGTTTACGGCATGAATGTGGGGAATTGAAATTGGGTACACATTATTTATTTTATATCCAATTTCGAAACAGAACACAACAAAGTAGTGATTCATGGGGAACATGATGATCAACCAAGGAAGTTGGAGGTTTCACGTTTTGAGACAACCTCAAATGCAGGGCCTCGCAGGAAAATGGTTCTGCATGCAGTTTAAATGTATGTTTTTGGATGGTTTTCAGCAATGATGACGAAGCAAACAATGAAAGTGGAATTTCAACGGAGGGATGACCGTGTCCATACATATCCCAAGGCACATTCGTTGTGTTTTTGTGCACAGACATTGGCCAAAATTTCAAAACACGTGGTGATGTCAGTCCTTGAAAGCTGCAGGATATCGCCTTTGCTGCTTCTCTTGATTCACTGCCTCATTCAGAGTGTCCGAGCATGGTGCGCCCAAGCCTGTTCCAAAGGTTTTTCTGTATGTTTTGATGTCCAGTTTGTGCATCAACATTTTTGTGGGAGAAGTTTCTTCATGCCATGGCAAGTGACGATTATTGAGGTGAGGTGAACTGTGAGCAATGTGTAAGGTTTCGGATTGGTTGTGAATAGACATGGTGACACGGATAAATTTATCTTGCTAGCTCCGATTTTTTTTAGAAAAGCAGTTTTGTGAAACTAAAAAGACGGTTACAGTCAGTTACACTGTCATTTAGGTCCTGAAACTGAACAAATAAACTGTGCCGGCAACACTGCCAGCGCCAGGGTGCTCGTGTCTCGTGAGGGCGAGGTCACCCTGCTTGGTCCAGTGGACATTGGCCCAGCCGGCGAAAGCTTGGGGTGATGATGAATGGTGTCAAAATGAAGCGCGACTGCAAGCCTTTGGTATATTTTTGATATGTGCATGATTGTGGTTATCACGATTTCACTATTACTATCATATACTATTTGTTACTAGTATCATTGATATTGTAGTTGTGATTCATACAATCATTGTCATATCATTATCAGTATCATGATCATTTTCCTTATTGTCATTGTTATTAACAAGATCACACTGATAGTAATTACTAATAGTAATTACTACTTTTTCTTTTCTTGTTAATCCTTAGAACATGTGATTCAGTAGGATGATCAACGAGCTGGGGTACTCAGTGTGGGGTTGTGTTCGTCTCTGAGAGAAACTGATGAATCTCTCGCCAGATCCCTCCTTCAACCAAGACGCGAAGCTCACGTTTAGATCAAAGGGTGCAAGGTCGTCAGCTGGATGGGCTACGATAGTATCTCCCCTTGAGCTTTGAGTCTTAAACAAAGCTGGATGGATGTTCCAATTTGGGCTGGAAGCCTCGGAAAAGCCGACCAAACCAATGTGATAGAGGCTGTCGCATTTCTTTTTGTGAAGGTTCGATTTTCTTTTCATACAGTCATATAATCATATAGGTTGTCCCTTTTGGAAAAGCAATAAATCAGCACTTTGGTTGCCACCGTGTCATGCTGAGCTATCGTTGTGCTTGTAGTGGTTGTAGTGGTCAACTCTCCTGGTTGGCGAAGGCAATGGAGTATTGGAGTGCAGACTGTCCAAAGACCCATGGACATTGCCACTTGGTGATTTTTTTTGGGTTATGAAGTTATGAGTGATTGCTCATTGATTGCTTCTATCATGGAAGAACACCTAGCAGTGATATGCAGTGATCACAACATGGGTGTGCTTGGAAAGTTGCATTTGATCATTGCAGCTGCTGCTTCTGATGGCTCTTCAGAAAGATATAACCGTACAGTGACACATGTTTCAGCAAAAGGAGGAATCTCTGTAGCCTTTTCCCAGAGCTCTTCATTTCTTTGGGGCAAGACTTGGGAATTTGACAAAATGCTGTGACAATGCGATGCGACAAGGTGATCATGTCCGAAAGATTGGGCGGACAAACTCCATACATGGTCATCACCCAGGACTGGGCCGCCACGACCAAATGGGATACTGTTTTCAGTCTGTGGAGATGGTCAATATGTATATGTGGCTAGCCATGTCTCAACATGGTTTCAAACATCATTTTGATTTCGGGCGTGCTCCGTTTTGTTGCACTGTTGCTGCCAGGAACAGGAGGCGTTCTTCAACATGTCCCTCTCTGTTATAGACCAGGTGCAGCTAGGTTCCACCATCTCCGTCTTCGACGCAGCAGTGCTTGGCAGCACGCTGTCTGTCCTGTCGGATGTGAGACTTGGCAGCGCATTGTCTGTCTTTGATGCAACAGTGCTGGGCAGCATTCTCTCCACATATTCCAGGGTCTGCTTCGGCAGCACCCTCTCCGTAGCAGACCAGGTGGACTTAGGTAAGTCGCTCTCCGTCAAAGACTTCGTCCGTTTCGGTGGGTCGATTTCTGTAGAGTGCAGATCCAACTTGGGTAGCTCTCTCTCCGTAGCGAGCTTTGCACGACTTGGAAGCACATCATCAGTCTTTGGCATCGTCCGTTTTGGTTCCTCGACGTCCGTCAAGGACTTTGCCACATTGGCGAGTTCGCTCTCCGTGGCAAACTTTGCACGACATGGTTTCACGATGTCAGTCTACGACTTTGCTCGACTTGGTAGTTCACTGTTCGCCTTGGACTTTGGCCATTTCGGAAGCTCGTTTTCCATGTGTAGCTTTACATGAATGGGGAGCTTGCTGTCTGCCTATGGTACAACCAGACTTGACTTGGCGTTGTTAACGTTAGATTTTGCCATGATGGGTTTACCACTGTCACCGCATGGCTTTGCATAATCAGGAAGTGCATTGCCTGTCTACGGCGTGATGTGTCTAGAATTATTTTTGCTTGTGTTAGACCATGTCCAAATGGCTTCAGCCTCATTCCTTAGAGGCATGTGTCACGCAGGTTTGGCATTTTTAGTATTTGGGGTCTCATGCTCTGATTCTCCCATTCCTGCGCTGGACTCTGTTCACATGGGATCTCCCCTATTGCTTAGAGGCTCCTCGCGCTATGGATTTCTTCTGTTGGTCTATGGCATGCAGCGACTCGGCTTTTTGCCATTTGCCTTGGACTTTGTTCACTCAGGTCCTGCCCCATTTTTGCGCAGCTCCGGTCGTTCAGGATCCTCCACGTTGGCTTACGGCATGGCCAGCCTTGACTTGATCCTGTCAGTCTTAGATCTTGTGCAATCAGGATCTCCCTTTTCTTCATGTAGTTTTTCGTGATCAGGCAGTGTAGCGTCAATCTACGGCATGGCACGCCTTGGCTTCTCAACGTTGATTCTAGACTTTGTGCATTCAGGTTCCTTGCTGTCAATTCACAGTTCTGCATGTTTCGGCTTGTTGACGCCTGTTTACGGCATGGCTTGATTGGACTTCCCCCTGTCAGCCTTAGATTTCGTGACTTTGGGCAGTTCAATGTCCTCACAGGGTTTTTCACGAGTAGACCTGGCGGTGTCCCTTTATGGCGTCGTTTGCTCAGATTTTTCTCTGTTGGTTCTTGACCATGCGTCCTTCGGACCGTTGGTTTCTCTGCAGAATCCAGTTTGTGTCGGATTGGCTTTGTCAGTTTATGGCATGACCAGTCTTGGCTCGCTTCTGTTGGCCTTGGACTTTGTGCATATGGGCTTCGCAATGTCTCTGCAAGGCTCCCAACAACTTGGCTTCTTTCTGTTTGTCTTCTCAGAAGTGCGGATGGGTAGTTGCCTTTCAGCTAGAGACAAAGCAGAATTCGGTAGTGCAATCAGTGTGCAAAGCTTTGCACGCCTAGGTTCTTCCCTGTCTGTCTACGGTTTAGTTTGTTCTGGTTTGGCCATGTCAGTGCTTGACTTTTGCGCGCTTGGTAGCTTGCTGCCTTTGCGGAGCTTCGCGTGCATGGGTTTGCCTCCACTACTATTTGGTTTGCTGTGATCAGGTTTTGTCATGCCGGTTCCAGACCATGTGCAAGCCGGATTCGCGACTTCAATCAGAACTTTGGGTCGTTTGGGCTTTTCACTTCCTGTCTTTGGCTTATTGCGGCCAGGTTTCGCAATGTCACCTCTGGATCCCATCCACGTTGGCTCGCCCTTGCCTCTGCGCGGTCTTGCTTGCCTGGGACTTTCCCCACCAGTCTTCGGCATGAGTTGCCTTGAACTGGTATTGCCAATTCTTGACTGCTTGCATCTTGGATCCACACTTTTGTTGCATGCATGGGGCCGCTCCGGCTTGTCCTTGTCCGTTTATGGCATGGCCTGTTTAGGATCGCTCTTGTTAGCGCTGGACTTTTTCCACCTCGGTTTCACGTCTTCAACTCGAAGTTACTGCAAGGTAGGCCCTTCTTCTTCGATCTGTGGCATGTCTTGTTCTGAACTCTCTGCACTTGTTTTGGACTATGCACTTATGGCGCCACCAATGTCAACTCGAGGATATAGTCAAGTTGACCTCACCTCATTGGTCGCTGGGCGAAGTCGCTTTGGCAGCTCCTTGTTATCGTTGGACTTGCTGCATTTGGGACCTGCAACGTCCATGCGAAGTCCGTGTTGAGCAGGATTCACCTTCTT
Source organism: Symbiodinium sp. clade C Y103 (assembly GCA_003297045.1). Taxonomy (NCBI): domain Eukaryota; class Dinophyceae; order Suessiales; family Symbiodiniaceae; genus Cladocopium; species Cladocopium sp. clade C. Next base: position 121,806 of record BGPT01000590.1, on the reverse strand, counting down.
TGTCTTCGGCACCACTTGCTTTGGAAGTACCATGTCGTTGACTGATTTTTCGATGATGGGATCCATCCTGTTTCTGAGAAGCTTCATGTGAACAGGTTTGCCCTTGTTGGTCTTTGGCATGACTTGCTTGGGATCATCCCTGCCAGCATTAGACCTTGTGAATTTAGCATCGATGATGCCTCTTCACAGCTTCTGTTGACCTGGTTTCACCTTCTTGGCCTTTGGCATGTCATGTTATGAAAGCACCGTGCCTACTTTGGACAGCTGTTTCGCGGGGAGTTTGATGTCTCTCAGGAGCCCTTTGCAGCTTGGATTTTGCCTGTCCGCTTACGGCGTGTCTAAGTTGGACTCCTCGTTACCAACCCTCGACCACATCTCAGCGGGTTCGTCCTTGCCACTGCAAAGTCACATCTAATTGGGCTCTGTGCCTTCTGTCTTCGGAATGACGTGCCTTGGTCCATCGCTTCCTGCCTTGGACATTCTGCACTTGGGATTCTTCATGTTCTTGCGATCTTACTTGCATCCGGGGCTTCCCATGTCTGTCTATGGCATGGCATGACTGGATTCCACCATGCTTGCGCTAGACCCTGTGCATTCGGGACCTGCCTTGCTACTCCGAGGGCTCCTCCGTTTTGACTCACCACTGCCGGTGTTTGGCATGTCGTGTTCAGGATCCCTTCCTTTAGCCTTGGATCACATCAACCTGGGCTTGATGATGTTGCTGCATGGCTCCATGCGAATTGACTTCACCATGTCAGCCTTTGGCATGGCCTGACTGGAATTCTTTTTGCTGACTTTGGACTTGGCTCATTTGGGCCTTTTCCTGTCTCTCCAAGGATCTTCCAGGATTGGATTATCGCTACCTGCCTACGGAATTGCACGAATCGATTCTTTGTTGCCTGTGCTTGATTCTGTCAGCCTGGCATCCTCCTTGTCGCTTCAAAGCCTCGCTTGTTTCGGAAGCTGCCCATCAGCTTATGGACTGACCATGCTCGGCTCTTTACTGCCTGTGTTGGACATGACCTACATTGAACTTCCCTTGCTGTTGCACAGCTATGCATGTTTGGATTTCACCCTATTGATTTATGGAATCGCCAAACTTGAACTGGTCCTGCCTGTCCTGCACTTCGTGACGCTTGGATCGTCCTTGTTGCTGCGTAGTCTCATGCGTGTCGGCAGCACGATGTCAACTTATGGTGTTGGTTGATTGGGTTTCCTGCTGTCAGCGTTGGACTTCACACAAATGGACTTCCCACTGTCGCTTAGAGGTCACTTCTGACTGGGTAGTGGCTTGCCAATATATGGTATCTCAAGACTAGAACCTCCCTCTCCGGTCTTGGATCATGTCCATTTGGGCTTTGTCTTGTTTCTAAGAGGCTTCCTTTGTGCTGACCTTGCCTCGTTAGTCTACGGAATGAGCCGTTCAGGGCTCACATTGTTTGTGCTTGACCTTTTGCACCCTGGCTCTGTTCTGTTGCCTCACAGTCACGTGCGGTATGGTAGCGTCCTGTCGATCTACGGCATGGCACGTTCAGGTTTCAGCCTGCCGGTCTTGGATTTTGTGACCGTGGGATTTGCAACCTTGTTGAGAGGCTTCGTCCACCTTGAGTTGCCATTGCCACTGTTTGGCTTGTCACGACTTGAGCTTTCAATGCTAATTCTGGACTGGATGCATTTTGACCCTGCCATTTTGTTGCGCGGATCCTTCCAACCGGAATCTTCGTTGTTAGTGTTCGGAGTCACTAAACCTGGTTTCTTCCCATCCACCTTGGACTTTGCGAGTTCAGGCCTCTCTATGCCGTTGCAAAGCTCCTGCCAATTGGGCTTCTTACTTTCCGTCTATGCAAACGTCAGGCCTGGCCCTTTCCTGCTTGTTCCCGACCATGTGACCCTGGGTTCTGCAGTATTTCTCCGATCTCATGTTTGCGTTGGGCCTTCTTCATTTCTTTATGGCCTCTCGCGTCCCGAATTCCCGTTGTTTGTACTGGATCATGTGCAGACCGAGTTCACACTTTTTCTGAGAGGTATGGTGCAATCGGATTTTTCGCTGTTGCCCTATGGCATCGGAAGACTGGGATTTTCGTCGTCAACTCTTGACCCTGTGAGTGTGGACTCTTCGGTGTTTTCAAAGACTTTCGTCCAACTTGAACTGATGTCATTAGCCTTTGGAGTTGCCTGGCTGGGGTTGCTGTTGTCAGTCTTGGATTTTGTCTCCTTGGGTAGTGCTTTGTCACTAAGAAGGCTCGCACACCTGGGTCTCACAGTCTTTGTTTATGGAACGGTCTGCCTTGGAAGCTTTTCTTCTTTGCTGGACCATGTGACATTTGGAAGCTCGATGTCATTGCACGGATTGGGCTGAATGGGATTCTCTACTTCAGTCTTTGGATTGACCTGCTTGGAACTGACTCCCTCAGTCTTGGACTTTGTGCACATGGCGTCTTTCGTGTTCTTGCGTGGGTTTTCACAACTGGGACCTGTGCCGTTTGTCTATGGCCTGGTTTGCTCAGACCTTTCTTTGTCAGCCTTGGACTTTTTGCACATGGCCTTCTTTTTGTCATCGCAAAGTCACTCCCGAGTTGGCTTCCCTTTGTTTGCATATGGATGTTCACGTCTGGACTCGAGCTTGCCAGCCGTGGATTTTATTCATGTGGACTTGATTATTTTGCTTCAAAGCTCTGCTCAATTGGGATTTGCCATGTTCATCTATTCCATGGCACGTTTGGACTTTGCGCTTTCCGTGCTCGACTATGTGACTCTCGGCTCTGCGTTGCTGTTGCAAAGCTCTTCTTGCTTGGGCTCCAGTCTATTGGTTTATGGCATGGCATGACCAGACCCACCCCTCTCAGCGCTGGATTACTTGCACTTGGGTCCTGTGCTGTTGTCACGTAGCCTTTCATGGGTTGACTCCACTCCTCCAATTTACGGAATGGCGTGAATGGACCTGTCACTTCCTGCTCTGGATTTTGTCACCCTGGGTTCAGCAATACCATTGCAAGGCCTAGCGTGTTGTGGCTTACCGATCTCAGCCTATGGCCTGGTATGTTCAGGCAGCGTGACGTTAGTCTTGAACTTCGCACATTTCGAAAGTGCCATGTCAACCCGCAGCTTTACGTGAATCGAATTTGCTCTCTTGATCTATGGCATGACTCGATCAGACCCAATCTTGTCAATTCCCGACCATTTGCACCTGGGATTTTCAACGCCTTTGCAAAGTTTCGGATAGGCAGAATCTTTGCTGTCCGTCTATGGCCTAGCATGTTTGGGATTGTCTCTGCCCATCCTGGATCATGTGGTCTTAGGATCTTCTTCGCCCTTGCGATCTCATGCGCGTTTTGATCATGTCCTCTCAGTCTTTGACAGCTGCCGCTTTGCGTCCTCCCTGCTGTTGCGGAGTTTCGCTTGATTTGAAAGCTCTCTATTGATCTATGGATCAGCGCGATCAGATTTGCTGATGTCAACATTGGACTTTGTGATGATTGGATCTCCACTGCTGCTGCAATCTCTTGCTTAACTTGGCCCAGCAACGTCCACCTATGGCCTGGTCTGATTGGGATTTTCCTCATTGGTGCTTGACCATGTGGCTTTGGGACCTATGCTGCTGTTGCAAGCGCTCGCAAGGATTGGAAGTTTGACGTCACTTTACGGCAACTTGCGACTTGACTCAAGCTGCTCTGTCTTGGATTTCATCCACCCCGATTCAATGTCGCTGTTGCGAAGCTTTGCGCAACTTGGCCCTCCGACGTTGATGTTCGGCATTTGCAGACTGGGCTCATTGCTGTCTATACTTGATCATGTAAGCATCGATTCCTTCCCTTCCCTGAGAGGCATCACATGTACTGACCCCCCCATCTCCATGTACGGCCTGTCAAGACCAGGTAGCGTTTCGTCTGTCCTGGATTTTGTGCACATGGGCTCTTTAGTGTCACTGCAAAGCTTTTCTCGCTTGGGCTTCATGATGTCCCTCTATGGCGTGGGGAATTTGGGATTCTTGTTTTTGGTCCTGGACTTTGTGACAACTGGGAGCTCATTCTCGTTGCAAGGATTCATGTATGCAGGCTTGATGCTGTCCCTTTATGGAATCACCAGACCAGACTCTTCCTTGTTGATCCTGGACTGCTTGCACTTTGAATCTGGATCGTTGCTGAGGGGCCACGTCTGAACCGACTCCGTGATGTCAGTCTATGGTTTGAGCTGTTTGGGTTTGTCGACTCCCTCGTTGGACTTTGTGCAGACCGACTCAAGCTCGTTGCTCCAAAGTTTTGCAAGGTTGGGTTCGACTGTACCTATGTATGGCATGACCTGAATGGGCTCCCCGTCGCTTGTGCTGGATTTTGTTCGAACAGGCTCTTTGGTGTCCTTGCAAAGCATGGTGCACATGGGCTTCTTGCTTTCAGCCTATGGAATTGGACGTTTGGATTTGCCGCTGTTGGCTCTTGATTTTGTGCGTCCTGAACCTTTCATGTCCACCCGAGGATTTGTGCGAATCGATTCAGCGCTGCCAGTTTATGGCTTAAGCTGTATGGACAGCTCTTTGTTGGTCTTGGATTTAGTCCATCTTGGGCCTTCCCTGCTGCCCAGGTCACTTTGCCATCTGGACAGCTTGTTGTCTCCCTTTGGAATGACATGAATCGGGTCATCTCCATCCATCCTTGACCTTGTGAACACTGGCTCTTCAATGTCACTCCAAAGCCTCCTGTGTCTTGACTCGTCGATTTCGGCCTATGGTTGCAACAGCTCAGAGTTGTTGCTGTCAACTTTGGACTTTGTCTGTTTGGGCAGTCCATTGCTTCCGAGATCTTCTGTCTGTCCTGAGTTCACTATGTTTGTTTTTGGCCTTGCCAAGCTTGATTTATTGTTGCCAGTGCTAGACCATGCAACTTTCGACTCATTGATTTTGCTTCACAGCTTTGTGTGTTTGGGCAGTCTTTTGTTGGTCTATGGCTGCTCAACCTCAGAACTGTCCTTGTTGCTGCTGGACCATGCAACCCTGGGCTTGATGTCGTTGTTGCAATCGCTCGCGTGTTTGGATCCGTTGCTGTCGGTCTTCGGAATGTCTTGGCCTGGATCTTCGGCTTCTTTGTTGGACTCCATTAGTACAGGCTCCACGCTGTTGTTGCACGGCCCTGCGAGAATCGGAAGCTGTACGTTGGTGTTTGGAATGACCTGTTTGGACTTTTCACCCTCAACTCTTGACTTCATTCACTTAGGATTCAGCATGTTGCTGCAAACACCCGTGAGAATGGAATTTCTGTTGTTTGCCTACGGCCTAAGCTGATTGGAATCCAGTCTGTCTATTCTTGATCACTTGCATCTGGACTCTTCAACTTCACCCCAAACATCCGTGTGTGTTGGCTTCCCCACATCACTATATGGGCTAATGGCTTTGGGACCCTCCATGTCTGTGCTGGACTTCATCAATGTGGGCCTTCCACTGCCACTGCATAGCTTTTTGTAGCTGGGCCTGCCGATGTCTATCTCTGGTATGAGCTGCCCAGACCTCTCGTTGCTTATGCTGGATCCTGTGGATCTTGGTTCGACCTCATTGCTACGCAGTTCCGTTCACTTGGGCTTGCCACTGCCCATCTATGGAGGTGTTCGCTCAGGACTATTGATGCTGGTGCTTGATTTCTTGCACCTGGGTTCCCCTCCCCCACTGCAAGGCCCGTGCCGCATGGAGCTCTCCTTGCCAGCCTATGGCGTGACACGTTTGGGCTCCAGTCTGTCAGTCCCCGACCTTGTGCAGTTGGACTTGCCTTTATCCTTGAGAAGCTGCTTGCAACTTGACTTTTCAGTATCTGTTTTCGGCATGACATGGCCTGGTCTTTTGCTGCCAGCTTTTGATTTTGTCCATCCTGGTAGCTCGCTCTTGCCCACATGTTTTGCGAGACTGGGTGAGTCGATCTTGATTTATAGCATTGCATGCATGGACTTGGCTATATCAGTCTCAGATTTTGTGACAATGGACAGTACTTTGTTCCTTCGAAGCTTTTGCCGAATGGAATCCATAATGCCAGTCTATGGCCTATCCACCCTTGGATTTTTCATGCCTGTCCTGGACTTCATTTACTTGGGCAGCTTTTTGCCTATCCGGAGCTCTGCTCGATTTGGTTTCCCACTTTTGGCATATGGTATGGTTTGCCCTGATCCCTCATTGCCCTTGTTGGATTTAGCCAACCTTGAGAGCCCCTTGCCGTTGCACTCCTCCGCATGCTCGGGTCTTGCGATGTTGATTTTCAAGTACTTCCGATTTGACAGCAGCGTGTCCATCTTGGATGCTCTGAGTATGGGGTTAACTCTTTTGTTGCGAAGCTTCGCAAGACTGGAATCATTTTTTCCTGCGTTTGGCCTGAGCTGTTCAGGATTCCTTCTACCAATCCTTGATCTTGTTATGATGGGAAGCTTGGTGCCTTCGCGCAGTTTTGCTTGCCTTGACTTGCTGTTGTCAGCCTATGGCATCACATGTTTAGACTCTAGCCTCTTTGTTTTAGATTTTGTTCATATGGGATTACCGCTATCTTTGAAGACCCTTGCGTGAACGGGTTTCACAGCTTCCACCTATGGCATGTCACTCTGTGGTTTTTCGCCACTGGTGCTGGATTCTGTGAATCTGGGCTCCACTCTACCCCTTCGATCATCCTTACAAATTGACCTGTTGATGTTGGCCTGGGGAGTGGTTCGACCTGGTAGCTTCATGTTGGTGTTGGATTTTTTACATCCTGGATTCGTCTCGTTCTTGCAAGGCATGGCCAGGTCAGGCTTGGGCTTATCTGTCTACGGTGTGACGTGTCCCGAGTTCTTGCCATCTGTGTTGGACTTTGTGCATATGGACCTCTCCTCATCATTGAGGAGCTTCAGCTACTTGGGACTCATGGTGTTTCCCTATGGCATCATTTGACTTGAACCTTTGCTTCCTATCTTGGACTTTGGACACTGCGGCAGCTCACTGTCACTCAGAGGCTTTGCATGCCTGGGCTCCACTCCGTCTCCCTATGGAATGACATGACCTGGAAGTTCATTTCCAGTCTTAGACTTTCTGCACTCAGGCAGTACCATGTCTTTGAGGGGAACCTTCAGAGCTGGCAGCTTCTTGTCACCTTTTGGAGTGTCTTGCTTTGGTTCCTTACCATCAGTGATGGACCCCGTCCACATGGGCTCCTTTTTGTTGCCTCATGGCTCTAGCTGACCGGGCCTATCGATTTCGGCCTCCGGCATCTCGTGCCCTGATTTGTTGATGCTAGTGCTGGATCTTGTTCACATGGGTCCCTTGATGTCTTTGAGGAGTCATAGTTGTCTGGGCTCCTTGGCATCCACCTATGGCGTCAGCTGTACTGATGAGTCCTTGCCAGTGATGGACTTTGTTCACATGGAACTATTGCCATCCCTAAGAGGATCCAGTTACCTTGGAAGTTCTTTATCCGCCTATGGAATGGCATGTTTGGACCCTTTGCTGTTTGTCCTGGACTCTCTACATCTTGATTTCCTGCTGCTGCCCAGGACGTTTGGCTGTCTCGGTAGCACTTTGTCTCTCTATGGCTTGGCTTGACTGGACTTTCCATTCTTAGCTCCGGATTTCATTCAGCTGGGAAGCGCTGTGTCATTGCAAAGCTTTTTGCGACTTGGCTTTTCCTTACTAGTCTATGGCTTGACATGCATTGACTTGCTGCTTTTAGTTCCGGACCTGGTGTCAATCAGCTCGCTGTTGCCCTTGAAGAGTTTTGCATGTCTGGAACTGACCTTGTTCGTCTTTGGACTGACGCGACCTGAGTCTTCACCCTTGACATTGGACCTCTTCAACGTGGGAAGCAGTGTCTTGTTGCAAGGTTTCATTTGTGCAGACCTTGCTCTTCCCGTGTTTGGCTTGGTTCGCTTGGGCTCTTTGCTGTCGATGCTAGACTTCATTCATCCGGGATTGATCTTGTTCTTGAGATCCCTCATTCGATCAGGTTTGATGGTTTTTGTCTATGGCATGAGTTGAACTGACTTCGCACTGCCTGTACTGGACTCTGTGACTCCTGGCAGCATAGCATTGCTACATGGCTCTGTTTGTTTGGGATTCGCCCTGTTTGTCTATGGCATCACGTGCCTGGGACCGTCCTTGCTGGCCTTGGACCTTGTAAACCTCGACTTCACGCCCTTGTTACGAGGTCTCACGTACTCGGAAAGCATTTTGTCAGTTTGGAAGGAGTCGACCTTGGGACCCTTGCTGTTGGCGCAAGGTGGTGTGGTCATGGCCTCCTTGATGTTTATCCGAGGCCTTTCTTGACCGGGTTTCTCCTTGTTGGCCTATGGGGTCGTGAAACTTGACCCACCCCTTCCAGCGCTGGACTTCGTGAGACTTGACTCCTTTCTGCTGCTCAGGAGCTATATGCAGCCGGGATTCCTTCTGTTGGTTTATGGAATTAATCGACCTGGACCTTTGCTGTTTGTCTTGGACTATGTGCAGCCAGATCCAACCATGTTTTTGAGAGGTTTCATGCACCTTGGTTTCCCTTGCTTGGTCTATGGCATCTCGCTCTTAGAATCCAGCCTTCCGGTTTTGGACTTTGTTCAGCTCGAACCTATGACTTCAATGAGAAGCTTTGTGCGCCTCGGCTTTCTGTTGCCCGTTTACGGCTTGATTTGCCCCGACTTCATGCTGCCAATCTCAGATTGCGCCACGCTGGACCCGCTGTTGCCGTTGCAAAGCTCTGTGTGACTTGGACCTTTTCCGCTGATCTATAGCCTGATGCAGCTGGACTTACCCCTCTCAATCCTTGACCTTGTCTCCATTGGTTCGCCTCTGTTTCTTCAAAGCCTTTCATATCCAGGTTCCTCTCTTTTGTCGTATGGCATGACGGCGTCAGGTCCATTTCTGTTGGTCTTAGATTTTGTTCGCATCGAACTGTTGATGTTTCTGCGCAGCTCCATGCGATCTGGCAGTTTGACGTTGGCCTATGGAATTTCTCGGCTGGGCTTCTTTCTTTCGACCCTGGATCTGGCACAATTGGACAGTAGTTTGTCTTTGCAAAGCCTTGTTCGCATGGGCTTTCCGTTGTTCGTTTATGGCATTTGCCGTTTGGGCTTCCTGTTGTTACCCTTGGACTTGGCGAGTCTGGAGTTCTGCCTGCCGTTGCACAGCTCCGCCAGACTCGGTCTGACTTTGTCGGCCTATGGCCTTACCAGACTGGGCTTTATTTTGTCACTGCTGGACCGTTCCAACTTTGAGTTCTCCATGTTTTCGAAGAGCCATTTGCGGCTTGAACCATTGCTACCGGTCTATGGAATCATGTGCCTGGAAAGTTTACTGTTGACCTTGGACCTTATTCACTTGGGGCCAAGTCTGTTGCTTCATGCTCCTGCCAGACTGGGTTTCTTGCTTTTAGCCTCAGGAATGATTCGATTGGGCCCTCCATCGCTGCTGTTGGATTTCATACACTCAGATTTCTTGTTATTACCCAGAAGCTGGATCCGTGTCGACTTTCTTATGTTGCTCTATGGAATGAACTGCTTGGGCTTTAGTTTACCCATCTGCGACTTCGTAATGATTGAACCCGCGCTGTTGCTCCAAAGCCACTTTCGCCCGGGGCTTGTGTTGTCGGTCTATGGCATGACAAAACTTGAACCTTCGCTGCTTGCCTTGGATTCTGTCCGCCTGGGGTTCTCCATGCTGTTGCACAGTCATGTCTATCCAGGCAACCAGCTGTTCTTATATGGACTTGCACATCCAGGGGACCGACTTTCAGCCCTAGACTTTGTGAGTTTTGCGCCATCCCTGTTGGCTCAAGGCTTCTGTCGCTTGGGCCACATTTTGCCGGTCTATGGAATGACACGGCCAGAGCCCATGTTGTTGGTGCTTGACATCATTCACACTGACCCGTTTCTGCCGTTGCGAAGCTTTGCTTACTCTGACAGCATTTTGCCACTTTATGGAATGTCGAGTCTGGAATCAGCTTTGCCAGTGATGGATTCTGTGAACACGGGCTCGATGCTTTTGCCGCGTGCGTTTCTCAAGCCAGGGAGTTTGTTGCTGGTGTATGGAGTGTCCAAGCTGGGTTTTCCTCTTTTTGCACTGGATCATGTATCTTTAGAGCCATTGCCTTCGGTTAGAACGCCCATCTGACTTGGACTTTCAATCTTTGTATATGGTCTTACCCAACTTGATCCCTCCTTGTCCGTCTTGGACTTTGTCCACATCGACTTTCCTCTTTTGCTGCGAAGTCTTGCGTGTCTTGATTTGTCCCTTCTGATTTTTGGCATTTGCTGCCTTGGTCCTTCACCTCTGACTCTGGACTATGTAAATCTGGGGTCGCCTCTGCCGTTGCAAAGTATGGTTTGGTTGGGCCCTATTCTGCCAGCTTATGGACTGGCACGCCCAGAATTCAGCTTGTTGGTTTTGGACTTTATTCATTTGGACTTGGTTATGTCTTTGCAAGCCCTTATTCACATGGGACTTTTCTTGTTGGCCTACGGAATAGCTTGCATGGGATTTCCACCCTTGATTTTAGACTTTGCCGTCCTGGAATCTGTTATGTTTCTTCAAGGTTTCTGTTGATTAGGAAGCTCCTTGTTCGTCTATGGAATTAGCAGACCAGGCTCTTTTCCGTCTGTTCCCGACCTTGTCTCTCCAGGTCTGACTTCGTTGGCACGTAGCTCTGTACACACGGGCAGTCTGATTTTAGCCTTTGGGATAACCTGTTCGGGTCTGTTTTTGTCAGTCCCAGACTTTGTTCATCTTGGACTCCTGCTGTCCCTGCATAGCTCTGCGCGTTTGGAATTGCTGCTACCACTCTGTGGAATGATGCGACTGGATTTCCCGCTGTCAACGCTGGACTTCGGTCATTTTGATTCGACCATCCTTCTGCGCAGCTTCTTGCGTCTGGACTTTGCTCTCCCAGTCTACGGCTTTTCAGCTCCAGAGCTTTCCTTGTTGGTTTTGGATTTTTGCAGCACTGATTTCTTCGTGTCCATTAGGAGCTTCACATGCCTTGACTTGTCGTTGTTTGCTTGGGGCATGAGTTGCTTGGGGCCTCTGTTGTTGGCCATGGACTTTGTGCAGATGGACTCATTGCCTTCCCTGCGATCCTTCTTGTGGTTGGGTCTCTCACCATTACCATATGGAGTCATGTGCCTGGAGCTGTTCCTGTTGGTGCTGGATCTTGTGAACCTTGACCCAGGTCTGTTCCTACGAAGTTCCTGCCGTTTAGACTTGCCGCCATCAGCCTATGGAATCGCGCGCTTGGGGCTGCTGTTGTCGGCCCCAGACTCTATTCATTTGGGCAGCGTGTTGTCACTGCAGGCGCTTGCACAATCGGACCTGATTCTATTGGTGTTTGGCTTAAGTTGCCCGGAATTTCTGTTGCTAATCACTGACTTCGTACACATTGAATTGTTCCCTTTGCTGCAAAGCCTTGCTTGTTCAGATTCACCGATTTTGACCTACGGCATGTCTCGCCTAGGACCTTCACTGTCCTCGCTTGATCTCGTACATCTAGGCTTGCTGGTACCCCTGCAATCACCAGCACGGTCTGAAAGCATCTCGTTGGTCTATGGCTTTGCGTGTTTGGGCTTTACTTCACCAATCCTGGACCCTGTCCACACTGACTTGTCACTTTCGCCACGAAGTTCTGCTTGAGTAGGATTCTTTTCATTTACATTTGGACTAATGCGATTGGACTTCCTACCTCCGGTATTGGATTTTGCCCAAACTGGCTTCTTCATGTCTTTGCGCGCTTCTTTCTGCCTGGGATCCCTGCTTTTGGCGTACGGTATCTCGTGTCCTGACTTCTTGCTTTCGGTTCTTGACATGGTGAATGTAGATTCCACATCGCCGTTACACTCCTTCTTGCAGTTGGGTTTGATGCTGTTTGCCTATGGCGTGACTTGCTTGGGATCGTTGCTGTTTGCCTTGGACTTCCTGAGCCCGGGCTTTACACTGAGCTTAAGGCGTTTCATGAGACTGGACTCCTTGTTGCCCGTCTGGGGAATCACGTGGCTGGGCTTGTTCCTGCTGGTCTTGGACTTTGCACACTTGGGATTTCCGCTACTTCTTCGGTCGTCAGTCCATGTGGGCTTTTCATCGTTCGCCTATGGACTGTCGCGGCCTGAGTCCCTGCTGTTCGCCATTGACTTTGTTCAACTGGACTTCACATCATCCTTGCGGGGCCTCTTCTGCTTGGGATCGAGTTTGTTGGTGTCAGGGATGAGCAGACTAGACTTCAACCCGTTGGTCCTGGATCCTGTGAACATTGGCCCAGCACCATCTCCCCAAAGCTCTGCGCGAGTTGAATCGGTGACGTCAGTTTATGGCCTGTGTTGCCTTGAGCCATCAATGCCGGCCCTGGACCTTGCGCAATTGGGAAGTGCTTTGCCCATTCAAAGCTTCGTGCGTCTTGACTTGATCTTGTTGGCCTATGGCTTGACCCGCATGGACTTGAGTCTTTTCCCTTTGGACATGATACATCCTGGGTCGTCTTCGTCACTACAGGCCTTCCAATGTTTGGAAAGCTTGTTGTTGGTCTATGGCATTTGTTGCCCAGGCTCTTTCCCTTCAACGTTAGATTTCTCGAACTTCGAACTTTCTTTGTCCTTACAATCACTTGCTTGTCCTGACTCTTCGCTCTCTGCGTATGGCATGACACGCTTGGACCCAATTCCGCCCGCTTTGGACTACATCCATACCGACCTCTTGATGCCCTTGCGATCATACATCCACTTCGGAAGCTCGTGCTCGGTGTTCGGCCTGACATGCCTTGGATCTTCGCTCTCAATTCTTGACCATCTGGATTTTGATTTCGCGCTGTCGCCCCGGTCTTCCGCAAGGCTTGGCTCTTCTCTTTTGGCATACGGACTCTGTTGCTTAGGCCTGCCACCATTGTCACTGGACTTCCTTCATCTTGATCTTCTGACGTCTTTGAGGAGTCCTACCTGCTTGGAGTCTTCATTGTTTGCCTCTGGGCTGTCAAGATTGGGTTTTTCTGTCCTGGCTTTGGATTTTGTGCACATTGGCTTCTCTCCACTGCTACAAAGCTTCTTCAGGCTGGGCTCAAGTCTCCTAGTGTATGGTATAAACAGGTTGGATTCATCATTGCTGGTGTCGGATTCTGTTCACCTTGATCTAGTTCTGTTATTGCACAGCTTCTTGTGCCTTGAGAGCCCGTCGTCCGCCTATGGCATCGTTCGCTTGGACCTTTCGCTTTTGCCGATCGACTTAGTGCATCCTGAGCTGTCTCTGTCATTGCGAACCCCCATGCATTCGGGAAGTGCCCCTTTGGCCTATGGCATGGTTTGGCTTGGCCCTTTCCTGTTCCTGCTGGACTGCTGTCATTTGGGATCTGCTTCACTGTTGCGGACCCTTGCGCAACTGGGATCCAGTCCGTTGGTCTATGGAATGACCTGCTTGGGTTCACCTTTGTCCCTTTTGGATATCGTCCATCTAGACTCGCCGCCCTTACTGCATAGCTTCTGTTGACCCGGCAGTTTGCTGTTGGTCTATGGGCTTACACAACTGGAATTGCTGCTGTTTGTCCTGGATTCTGTTCTCATTGGTTCATCGTTGCTACTTCACAGCCCTACACACATTGACTCTGCGTTGTTGATCTTTGGAATGTCGCGGCCAGGCTTTTTGTCGTCGATTCTTGACCCTGTGCATCCTGGGTTGTTCTTGTCTCTCAGAACCATTGCGCGATTCGGTTCCTCTCCCTTAGCATATGGAATGACTCGTCTCGAATTTTCGATGCCCATTTTGGATCTTGTACACCTCGGGCCATTGCCTTCCTTGAAGGCATCTTTGCATTTGGGCTTCGCACTCTCCGTCTTTGGTTGCAGTAGACCTGACAGTTTGTTGCTTGCTTTGGACTTAGTGCATATTGACTTTTTCATGTTGCCCCAAACTTTCTTGCAAATCGATCTGTTTCTGTTGGTCTTTGGGATGACCAGGTTGGACTTCATCTTGTTAACATTGGATTATGTGCACATGAGTTCTGTCCTGTTGCCTCATGCATTTGTACGGCTTGAGCTTTCTTCGTTGGTCTATGGCTTGGCTCGATCAGGGCCTATGCTTTTGGTTCTGGACATCATGCATCCCGGGCCATGTCTGTTGCTGCAAGGGTTGATTCAAGCAGGCAGCCCTCTATTTGTGTATGGAATCAGTTGGTTGGGATCTTTCTCGTCGGTCTTGGACTTTGTTCATACAGAGTTGGTGCTTTTCTTGAGAAGCCTCGCACGTTTGGGCCTTTTGCCTTCTCTGTACGGCGTCGTCTGTTTGGGCAGCTTGTTGTTGATCATTGATTTCACTAACATGGGCTCAAGTATGTCGCTCCGCAGTCTTCTGCGATCAGATTTCTTTCTTTCTGTCTATGGCATTTCATGCTTGGGCTTTCCATTGTTGGCATCAGACCTCGTTCAGATTGGCTTGCTGTTGTCGCTTCAAACTTCTGCTCGACCAGGACTGACCCTGTCGCTCTCCGGGATGTGCTGCCCTGGTTCCCCCTTGCTGGTCTTGGACTTTGTAAATATCGGTAGCTCGTGTTCTCTGAGAAGCTTCGTTCATCTTGACTCCCTCCTGTCGGTTTACGGCATGGTGAGGCCCGACTCCTTTCCGCCGCCAATAGATCCTGTACACCCTGGACCGCTGATGCCGTTGCAAGGACCCATTTGCTCAGGTTTCTTGCTGTTGCTCTATGGCATGTCAAGGCCAGAGTTGTTGACTTCTACCATCGATTTCATCCACTTTGGTCCTGCTTTGCTTCCACACGGATTCGCCTGAATTGACAGCAGTCCTTCAGCCTTCGGCATTTGCTGCTTGGGTTTCTTGCTGTTGACACTGGATTCCTCACAGTTTGGACTTTCGCTTCCTCCGCACAGCTCTCTTCGCCTTGACTTTTTGCCTTCACTATACGGAACAGTCCGCCTTGGCTCCAGCCCCTCATTGTTGGATTTCGTTCACGTTGAGCCTGTACTGCTTCTCCAAAGTCTTGTTCAACTTGGATTGATCGTTTCTGTATATGGTATGACGCGGGCAGACTCACCCTTGTTTGCTCTTGACCTTATTCATCCTGGGCTTTTGCCACTGCTTCAAACTCTTGCTCACTTGGACAGTATTTTGTCAGCCTTTGGCATGACATGCATCGGTCCTTTCATGCTTGTCTTAAACTTCATTTGCTTCGACCCTAGCACGTCGATTCGAAGCTTCATGCGAATCGGGTCCAGTTTGTCGGCCTATGGAGTGACTAGACCCGACTTCACCCTGCTGGTGCTTGATTGTGGCCACTTTGGACCCACTTCGCTGCTTCAAAACCCGTGCTACGTAGGTAGCCCCCTCTTGCTTGTAGGACAGGTTCGAGCTGGCTCAGTGTTGTTGATTCTCGATTTTTCCCACATGGAACTGATTTTGTTGCTGCAATCCTTCCTGCGACCTGACCCGACTCTGTTGCCTTATGGAGTAAGCTGCCTTGATTCTTCTCCGTTGGTCCTGGACTTTGTGCATCCTGAGCTGTTCCTGTTGCTGCAAGGATTCGGACACATGGGCCCAACACTTCTGCTCTATGGAATGATGTGCCTGGGAAGCTTTTTGCTGGTCCTGGACCTTGTGCACTCAGACCCAATGATTTTGCTGCGGAATCGTGGAAGAGTAGGAAGTGTGTTGCCTTTGTGTGGAAAGGGTTGCTTTGAAAATGTACTGTTGGTCTTTGATCTTCTGCACACAGGATCTATGATACCTCTGAGAAGCCATGTGTGCTTTGACAGTGTGTTGTTGGTCTTTGGCTTGACCTGTCCAGAGTTATTGTTGCTGGTACTGGACTCTGTGGCCATGGGATTCAGTTTGTTTTTGAGGTCGTACATTTGATGTGGATCGTCAATCTTCTTGATCGGCCAAATCCGATATGGAGGAAGATTCAGTATCCTTCAATTCGCGACCTTCGGCTCTCCGCTCTTTCTGCACAGCCTCATGCAAGTGGGTTTCAGCTCGTTAGCCTATGGCATGGTGTGGCCTGACCTGGTGCTGTTGCTGTTGGATTTCATCAACGTGGACCCTTCACCCTTTTTGAAAACATTTGCATGCCTAGACTCACTGATGTTTGCCTATGGCATGACCCAACCAGGCTTTATGCCTCCTGTGTTGGATTTCATCCATATTGACTCAACCTCGTCATCGAGGTCTCATGCTCAAGCGGACAGCTTGTTGCTGCCCTATGGCCTGTTGAAACCTGATTTCTCACTTTTGGTCTTGGACTATGCACACATTGGACCTTCGCTTTCATCACAAACCTTTCTGTGTACAGAGCCTTTTCTGTTGGCTTATGGACTGACCTGCATTGACTCAAGTCCCTCGTTGCCCGATTGTCTTCACATCGGTTCCTTCCTGTCCTTACAAGGCTCCGCACAACTGGAGAGCCTTTTGTCGGTTTATGGCCTGACCAGCTTGGGCAGCTCCCTGTCCCTCTTGGACTTTGCGCATTTGGACCTGGTTTTGTTGTTGAGAAGCTTCTGCCACCTGGGCTCTGCGTTGTTGATCTATGGGGTGATGCATCTTGATTTCTTGCTGCCAGTCTTGGATTTTATCAACTTAGGCTTTACACTTCTTCCACGAAGTTTCCTGAGAATGGGATTGTCCCTTTCCATTTATGGCGTGAGTTGCCTTGGCCTCTCGTGTTCAGCCTTGGATTTCTTGCATCTGGGCTTAGCTCTTTTCTCACGATCCCTTTGTCGCCTGGGTTTGTTGCTCTTTTCGTATGGTGTCTCTCGTTTGGAGCCTGCTCCACCTATGCTGGATCACGCAACCTTAGGATCAGCGATTTCGGTGCAATCGCTTGTCCACCTTGAAAGCATGGTTTCAGTCTATGGTATTTGTAGCCTTGGCAGTTCTCTGTCGGCCCTGGACCTTGTCCACTTGGGTTTTCTGCTGTTTTCGCATAGCTTTTTCCAACCTGAAAGTCTGATGTTGGTTTTCGGCATTGGAAAATCAGAGTCCCTCTTGCCTGTCCTGGATTACGTCATGACGGGATTCCCCATGTCATTGAGGTCTCCTGCACGCTCGGGCTCCATCTTGTCCGTCTTTGGAATCACCTGGCCAGATTTCCTGTTGCCGTTGCTGGACCTTTGTCAATTTGAGTTCTCATCGCCTATGCGGAGCTTTGTTTGGGCAGGTCTCGTGACACCTGCTTACGGCATGACGTGCTCAGAATTCACTTTTCCCTTGTTGGATTTCATTCATTTGGGACCTCCGCCTTCCTTGCAAAGTCTGGTGTGTATGGGTTCCTTCCCGTTGGTCTCTGGCCTATCTTGGCTGGGTCCCATGTTGCCGCTTCTGGACCCTGCAAATCTGGACTTGACACCTTTACTGCAAGGCTTCTTGTGCTTGGAGCTGATACTACCTCTCTTTGGATTGACGTGTTTGGGATCCTTTTCATTAGTTCCAGACCTTGTTGGACTTGGCTCCTCCTGCTCTCTGAGATCGTTTGTGCACATGGGTAGCCCCTCATCTATCTACGGCACATCATGCTTGGAGTTGCTGCTGTTGGTTTTGGACCTCGTTGGGCCAGGGCCGCTACCGCTGCCACAAACTTTTGCGCGTTTGGACTTTGTCCTGTCTGCCTTTGGGATCATGTGCATGGACTCGTTACCATCAACATCAGACCTGATGCACCCAGGAAGCTTCTCGTCCCTTCGTTCATTCCTGCGTTTGGGTCTCTTGCTGTTGGTCTACGGCATCATGACCATGGAAAGTCCTCTGTTCACTTTGGACTTTTTGAATGTGGAATTTGCGCCGTCTTTGCACAGCCTCATTCGCTTGGGTAGCATGCCCCTACTCTACGGTGTGGCTTGACTTGGCTTGACTCCGTCTGCATTAGATTACATCCACCCAGGATTTGCACCCTTCCTGCAAAACTTTGGTTGTTTCGACAGCAGCCTTCCAATCATCTCAACGGTTCGTTTGGGCAGTTGCTCGTCAGTGATAGATCGCCTGCGCTTTGATTTTGCCTCGTCACTTCACAGCTTTGTCCACCTGGGATTTTTGCTGTTGCTCTTTGGCATGAGTCGCTTGGGTTTTTCGACCTCAGCTTTGGACTTCGCAATGGTGGGCTCAGCTCTATCTCTCAGATCACACATGCGACTTGGCCTTTCTCTCTTGGTCTATGGAATCCAACGTTTAGACCCAAGTCTCTCAGTGCTGGACCTTGCGCAATTGGACTTGCCAATGCCCTCGCACTCCTCCATCCGTTTAGGAAGCATGTTGTTGGTCTATGGTTTGACAAGAATAGGCTTGTCGTTGTTGACCTCAGACTTCATTCACCTGGACTCGCTGTTGTTCCTGCGGTCTCTTACACATCCAGGAAGTAGCCTGCTGCCCTACGGTGTGACTTGCTTGGGATTCCCCCTGTCTCTCCTGGACTCTGCAAACTTTGGATTTTGCTTGTTGCCTCAAGGTTTTGCATGTTCAGGTCTGTTGCTGTCAGCTATGGGGATCACCCGCTTGGGATTCTTGCTGTTCTCGTTGGATTGCATCCATCCTGAGAGTTTCCTGTTCTTGCGAGCCTTCACTTGACCTGGCTCATTTCCACCTGTTTATGGTATGAGTAGCCTCGGCCCATCGCTCCTTATTTTGGACCTCGTAAATATCGGACTCTTGTTGCCTTTGAGGACACTCCTGCGCACCGGTTCAGCCCCATTGGTCTATGGTGTTTGTCGCCCGGAGTTCATGTCGCTGCTGCTCGACTGCACCCACCTGGGATCTGCCACCTCACCCAGAAGCCTTGCTCGACCTGGCCCACCCTTGTTGGTTTATGGCATGTCCACCTTGGAGCTGCTGCTGTTGCTGCTGGATTCCGCCAACTTGGGACTGTTGACGTTGCCAAGGAGCTTTATTTGATTGGACTTCTTGTTGTTGCCCTATGGGTTGACCAGATCAGAGTTGTCACCTTTGCCACTGGATGCAGTTTCCCTGGGTTTCATGCCATCTCTGCAGGGATTCGCCTGGTCAGACTCTGCACTCCTGGTCTATGGCATGGTGTGGCCTGGTTTTTTTCCGTTGCTGATTGACTGTATGCACTTAGGGCCGCCGCTCTTGCTACGAAGCTTTGCTCAGCTGGGATCCTTTTTGCTGGTCTTTGGGCTGTGCAGACTTGAGCTATCCTCACCTCTGCTAGATTTTGCGGGCTCAGAACCTATTCTGCCATTGAGAAGCTTTACTCAACTGGAAAGTAGCTTGTTGGTTTATGGCCTGGTTTGGCCTGACCCACCTCCGTTGCTGTTGGACTCATGCCACTTGGGCTTTGGGTTGTTTCCCCACAGCCTTGCCTGACCCGAGTTGTCCATGTTGGTTTTTGGCTTATCGCGCTCAGAGCCTCCTTTGTTTGCTCTAGATCTTGTCAATCTGGGATCTTCCATGTTCCTGCACAGTTCCCTCTATGCTGGCTCCCTGCTGCCAGTCTATGGTTTGTCGCATTTGGGCTTTTTAACACCAGCCTTGGACCTTGTGAACTCGGGCCTGCCTCCGTTGCTAAGAACATACGTTTGTCTTGAATTGTTGCTGCCATTGTTTGGAATGTGTTGCCTTGGACCCTTGATGCTTTCGCCAGACTCCATGCATGTTGACCTGCCACTCTCGTTGCAAAGCCCCGTCTGGCTTGGTCTGTCACTCTTGGTCTTTGGACTTACTTGGCTGGGTCTGATATTGTTGTCACTGGATCTTGCTAGCTTGGGTCCTGGGCTGCTTCTTCAAACACTTGCCTGCTTGGGTCTCACGCCGCTTGTCTACGGCATAACCTGGCTTGGTCTATTTCTGTCACTGCTGGACATGTGTTCAACAGGCTTTTTGCTGTTGTTGCGGACTTCTATGCACATTGAACTGCCTCTTTCTGCATTCGGCATGTATTGCTCAGGCTCCTCAATGCTGATCCTGGACTCTGTACACATTGACTCGTCATTGCTGGTCCAAGCCCTTTCTTGCCCAGAGCCTATCTTGCTTGCCTATGGCATGTGCAGGTCAGGCTCACCATTGTTTACCTTGGACTCTTTACATGTGAGCAGTAGTGTTCCATTGCGCAGTTACATTCATTTAGACTTCCTTCTGTTTGCTTACGGCATTGGATGCTTGGGATTTTCTCTGTTGGTGCTGGACCTTGTCAACCTCGACCCCAACTCGCCCCCAAGAGGTTTCTGCCAAATGGGCTCGTCACCCTCAGTCTATGGAATGATGCATCTGGACCCAATGCCATCAGCGCTGGACTTTGTGAGTTTGGAATCCGTCTTGTTTCTTCATAGCTTCATGTGTTTGGGCAGCACTTTATCAGTCTTTGGGCTGGCATGACCAGACTTCACAGCCTCCACTTTGGATTTTGTCCAGATTGGACTAGTGTTGTTGCTGCAAACCTTCCATCGTGTCGGCTTGGTGTCGTTGGTCTATGGGGTGTCACGCTTGGGGCCAAATCTGTTGATTCTGGACTCCGTGAGCATGGGATCAGGATTGTTTCTGCGGGGCTTCTGTCAACTTGAGTTCTCGCTGTCAGTCTATGGTATCAACTGTTTGGGTTCCTTGTTGCCAGCCTTGGACTATGTCTGTTTGGGCTTCCCGATCTTGCTGCAAGCAACGGCTTGGTTGGGCAGTCCTTTGTCAGCCTGGGGATTGACTTGCTTAGAACTATCGATTTTTGCTTTGGACCTTGGCAATTTTGCATCCTTGGTGCTGGTACAAAATTTCTTCTGCACTGATCTTTCACCTTTAATCTATGGCATTTGTTGCTCAGGCCCCTCACTGTTGTTGTTGGATCCCATTCAGCCTGGCCTGTCGATGTTGTCGCAGCACCTTATTTGGCTCGGTAGCGCTCCATCAGCCTTTGGCATGTCGCGCCCTGGGCTGCCCCTACCGGTGTTGGATTTGGTGCATATCGAGCCATCCCCGTTGTTGCGAGGCTCCTTCCGAATGGACAGTGCACTGCTGGTCTTCGGCTTGGCCTGGCTGGAAAGCTCCCCTTCAGCACCTGATTTTGTCCATGTGGAAAGCTCGTTGCTCTTGAAATCTTTCTCAAAGGTGGGATTCAGCACCTTAATCTATGGAATTTCAAAGCTGGGATCTCTGCTATCGGCCTTGGATCTTGTGGTTCCAGGGTCGACACCTTTGCTCCAAAGTTCATTCCGCCCAGACCTTCCCCTTCCAGCATTCGGCATGAGTTGCCCAGACTTCTTCCTGTTAGCCTTGGACCATGTTCAGTTTGAGTTTCCCTTGCCTCTGCGAAGTTTCTTCTGGCTGGGTCTGATACTTTTGGTCTTTGGAATGTCTTGCCCCGAAAGTTTCTTGTTCATCCTTGATTTCGTGCAAATGAGTTTCCTGTTGTTTCTTCGGGCATTCTTCCAACCAGGCCTGGTGCCGTTGGTCTGTGGAGTCACCTGGTTGGGCTCTCCCCTGCTGATCTTGGACCTCATGCACTTCGATTCCAGCATGTTGACCCAAAGTCTTGCTCGCATTGGCTTGGTGTTGTTTATGTATGGCATGATGTGCTTGGGAAGCCTGTTGTTTATCCTGGATGTCATGAACCTGGGTTTACCACCTTCCTTGCAAGGCCCTCTCCAAACGGGATTTCCCATGCCCGCTTTCGGCATGTCGTGCTTAGGCCTCTCCATGTCGGTTCTGGATCCTGCGACCATTGCATCCTCCATGTTTCTTAGAGGCCTCTTCAGACTTGATCTCTTGTTGTTGGCATTTGGAATATCACGGCTCGACTCTTTGATGTTAGCCTTGGACTTTGTGAATCTTGAATTCCTACTGCTGCTTCAAACATTCATTCAACTTGGCTTGAGCCCTTTGGCATATGGCGTGGCATGACTGGACTTCCTTCTGCTGGTCTTGGACCTTTCCCACTCCGGTTCCGCACCTTTTTTGAGGAGCTTCGTGCAAATGGGCCTTTCACTGCTAGCATTTGGTCTGACAAGACCCGACCCCTTGATTTTGATCCTGGATCCCATTAATCCTGACAGTATTCTGCCACTGCAAGGCCTCAGCTGACCAGAGCCCTTCCTGTCACTCTTTGGATTGACATGACCTGGTAGTTCCTTGTCGATGCTGGACATGATGCACCCTGGTTTCATGATTTTCTTGAGATCCTTCGTTCGCCTTGGATTCCTCTTGTTAGTCTACGGTATGGCGATGTCAGACTTATCACTCTCTGTGTTGGACCTTGTTGCTGTGGACTCAGTCCTGCTCTTGAGGAGCAATTTGTGGCCAGGTCCTGTCCTGTTGGTGTTCCAAAGTGTGCAATCCGAATTGATTTTGTTTACTCTGGACCTTTCCAAGCTTGGCTTTTTGATGCTCATGAGAAGTCTGGCTCACTCGGGATCAGCTTTCTTGCCATTTGGCATGGCATGACTCAGGTCAACCATCTTTGCTTTGGACGGTGCATGTTTTGAATCCGCGGTCCCTGTCAGATCCCTCTGCAGACCAGGCTTTTTGCCATTTGTCCTGGACCTCACGATGCTTGGGTCTTTTCCGTTGCTGCGAGATTTCACATGTATGGGATTCACGCTCTTCGTATTTGGGCTCAGCCGGTCAGACTTTACTCTACCCGTCTTTGACAGTTCGCACCTTGAATTGACAATGTTGGTTCAAAGTATCCAACGTCTTGATTTCATCTCTTCGATCTTCAGCGAAGCTCGCTCTGGTTCCTTGCTATTTATGCTGGATATGGGAAATCTGGACTTCTCACTGCTGCCTCACAGCCTTGCACAACCTGAATTTTGTTTCTCGCTTTTCAGCTGTGCCAACTTTGACTTGTTGCCTCCGATCCTTGACTGTACACGTCTTGACTCCAGCTCGTCATTACACAGCCACTTACGGCTAGAATTCTCCATGTTTGCCTTCGGCACTGTGAGAGTTGGCTTTCTTTTGCTTTTACTTGATCGTAATCTCACTGATTCGTTTCTGCCTTTGCAAAATCCTGCTCGTGCGGACTTCACATTGCTGCCAGTTGGACTGGCTTGGTTGGGACTCCCGGTGTTGGCCCTGGATACTGCAACGATTGATCTCTCAATGCCACTGCAACAGTTCTCACACGTGGGTTTACCAGTCTCTGCGGCTGGTGTGTTCTGATTGGGATTCTCCTTGTTGGTCTCGGACAGTGTCCACCTGGGATTTCTGTTGCTGGTCCACAGTTTTACGTGATCAGATCCTGCTTCACCTGTCTTGGATCTCCTGCGCTCAGGTTTCCCACCCCCTGTCCGCAGCTTTGCACACTCTGACTCCTCCCTCTCATGCTTCAGCCAAGCACGCTACGATTCGTCAATGTTGGCCTTGGACTTTCTTCACTTGGGCTTTTCAGTCTCCCTCCATAGTCTCGCACAACTTGAATCGAATCTGTTGGCCTTTGCAAGAACAAAGCTTGGCTTCCCATTGTCGGTCCTGGATTCTTTGCATTTGGACTCTGCCCTCCCAACAAGGAGCTTTGCACACATGGACTCAGCAATGTCCACCCTGGATTTCTTGCACCTGGGCAGTTCCTTCCTAATCAGGAGCCTCGCTAGACCTGAATTGTTCATGCTGGTGTGGTCATACACGCGATTAGGCTTGTCATCGTTTGCGTTTGATTTGGCAGATTCCGGCCCGTTCATTTTGATCAGGAGCATGTATCGTTCAGACTTCACCTTGCCGATCTTTTCTTGCATGCGAATGGGTCCACTGCTTCTTACCTTGGACTCTGGACACATGGGCTTTTTCCTTCTGCTGCAGTCATTTGCTTGATCGGGCCTAGCAATGCTAGCCTGCGGAATCTCCTGTTTCGATCCTTTGTTGCTGGCATT
Source organism: Symbiodinium sp. clade C Y103 (assembly GCA_003297045.1). Lineage (NCBI taxonomy): Eukaryota > Dinophyceae > Suessiales > Symbiodiniaceae > Cladocopium > Cladocopium sp. clade C. Next base: position 98,040 of record BGPT01000590.1, on the reverse strand, counting down.
GGACTACACGCTGCTGGGCTTTCTGCTTCCTGTTCGAGCCTTTGCGCATCCAGACAGTTCGCTGCTAGTTTCGGACCTTTTGCACTTAGGACCTCCCTCCTCGATGCATAGCTTTGGACGCCCAGGGTTCCTGCTGCCGCTGTTCGGCATGACTTGCTTTGAATCTTTGCTTCTAACGTTGGACAGTGTACATACTGGATTGTCACCTCTGTTGCGTTCCATCGCGCAACCAGAACCTGCAGTTTCGTTGTTTGGAATTAGCTGAATGGGCCCATCCCCACTGGTCCTTGATTGCGCACTCTTGGAGCCATCCTTGTTTTCGAGGTGCAGCGGCCAACCTGGTTCCAATTTGTTACCGTTCTCCGTCTCAAGAATGGGTTTCTCCTTGCCTGTGCTGGACTTCACGCATGCAGATCTCCTCTCGTTTCTGCAATCATTAGCACGTATGGGGTCACTGGTTTCTGCCTTCGGTCTGTGTTGCTCTGGCTTCATAATGCCATTGCCTGACGCGGCGCACTTGGAATTGCTGCTGTTGATTCAAAGCATGGCCCGTCTTGACTCGACTTTGCCGGTCTTGGACCATGGTCATTTGGACTTCATTTTGTTTCTCAGGAGCCTTGCCAGGTTGGGACTGACCTTTCCTACCTTTGGAATGTCTCGAGCAGGACTTTTGATGCCAGCCTTGGACGTGATCAATGTTGGCTCCACCGCACCTTTCAGGTCATCCAAATTCTTTGAACTGGTGGTGCCTGTCTTTGGATTGTTGTGATCTGGGCCACTTCTGTCCATTTCCGATTTGGCACACATGGAGTTGCCAACGCTGACACAAAGTACAGCAAGACTTGAATTTGCTATGCTTACCTTTTCGTTTGCCCGCCCTGGGTTCTTGGCTTTTGTGTTGGACTGCGTCCGTTTGGGATCCCCTCTGCCATTGCGAAGCCATGCGAGGTTAGACTTGCCACTTTTCCTCTTTGGCAGATTGAGATTCGGTGACAGGCTCTCAATCTACGACGTGGTCCGGGCTGGCAGTTGTTTGTTTGTCCGTAGCTACACGAAATCCGGCTCCTTCATATTGGTTTTGGGAGCGACACGCCCCAGCCTTTTGCTGCCTGCGTTGGACTTTGCCCACATGGCTTTGTTGCTGTCACTCCGAAGCTTTGCAAGATTAGACTCGGCCCCGTTGGTAATGGACTTTTTACAACTAGGGTTTGCCCTTTCTTCGCAAAGCTGTGCGTGGGCTGAACCATCGTTTCTTTTCTTCAGCTCTAAGCGACCGGGTTTGTTTTTGCCAGTCTTGGACCTTGTGCAAATGGGCTTCTCCCCTCCTGTGCGCGGCACCTTGCGCCTTGGCAGTGCCTTGCCAGCCCTGGATCCTGTACACACAAGTTCAGTTATGTTGGCTCGAGGCTTGGGACGTTTTGGATTTCTCCTCCCAGTGTTTGGAGGAACCAGGCTGGAATTGCTGATGTTGATCTTGGACTTTAGTCATCCGGGCCTTTTGACTTCCTCGCGCAGCCTTGCACAACTGGGCTCTTCAGTCCCTTCCTTTGGGTTTGCTTGTGCAGACTCTTCACTCTTTGTCTGTGACATGGCCGTCCCAGGATTTCTGTTGTTGTCGAGGTCCCTTACACACTTGGGGTCAGCCATGTCGGCTCTGGACTTTTTGCATTTGGGACCAGTGTCGCCCTTGAGATCCCCTGCTTACTTGGGCTTGCCAACGTCAGTGTTTTCAAAGTCAAATCCCGAGTCTTCACCGTCTGTGCTTGATATGACTATGGTGGACTCAGCCCTTCTAATGAGATCCTTTGTACGCCTGGACTTTGTCCCGTTTCTGTTGGATTTTACAAGCTCTGGACCAACCCCGTTGACACGTGGCCTTTCATATCCTGGACCTGTTGCGCTGATCTTGGACTTTTTGCACTTGGGATTTCCCTTGTTTACGAGGTCATTCTGCCAAATTAGCTCTTCCTTCCTGATGGGGGGAGTTGCTTGCTTTGGAAGTTCCATGCTCACACCAGACTTCGCACATCTCGAACCTTCAACTTTTCCCCGCAGCTTTGGTTGACTTGGCCCCAGCTTTCTGGCCTTTGGTGGTACCAGGATGGACTTTTTCGTGTCAGTTTTGGATTTTTTGCATCTGGGATTCTTACTGCTTTTGAGGTCACCAGCTCGATCCGAGTTTCTGGTGTTGCTCTTTTGTGGTCAACGACTGGAGTTGACCTCGTTGATCTTTGATTGCCAACATCTGGGATCCTCATTGCCCCTACAAAGCTTTAGTTAACTGGGCTTGCAGCTCTTGTTGTGTAGCAAAGCCAGGCTTGAGTCTCTCTTGTTCGCCTTCGACTTTGCAACCCCAGACTTCACAGTTTTGCTCCATAGCTTTGCTTGTCTTGACTTTACACTGTTAGTCTTAAACCATGCGTCACTCGGATCCTTGATGTTGCTGCACAGCTTTGCTCGAGCGGAGCTGCAAGCTTCTTTGTTTGGTATGACCTGATTAAGCTTCAGCTTCTTGGCCTTGGACTATACCGTCTTGGGCAGCTTTCTGTTTCTGAGGTCATTCGCCCAGCTTGAACCTTCGCTGTCTCTCATGGACTCTGCAGTTCTGGACTTGACAACCTTTTTGAGGTCAGTTGCTTGAGCAGACTTCTTGGCGTTGACCTCCAGCTGTGCTCGATTTGGCCCAATGGTGCTGGTTTCTGATTGCGAAAGTCTCGACTCCATGTTGCCTTTGAGATCCATGGGTTGCCTTGACAGCGCAACGTTTCTATTTGGCATCGGTCGCCTTGACTTGACCTTGTCGGTCTCTGACTGCACAGCCTTTGGATTGTCAATGTTGCTTCATAGCTCTGCCAAATCAGATCTAGTAGTATTACTGTTCAGCTTCCTTCGCCTTGGACTTCTGGTATCAATTTTGGACATGGCGGAAATCGAATTGATGTTGTCACTGCGATCCTTTGCGCATATCGGCTTTACAGCCTCTGTATCCCGACAATCGCGCTTTGAGTCTTTGCTGCCAGTTTTGGACTCTTTGCATCTTGACCCTCCAGCACCGATTCATGCTGTGACTCAACTTGGTTCCCTAGTGTCAACATTCAGCTGCTTGAGATTCGAACTTTCCCTGTTGGTATTGGATCATTTGCGACCGGGTCTTTTGCTGTTGTTGAGAAGTTGCAGTTGCTTTGGGTCCTCTTTCTTGATCTTCGGAATTTCTTGTTTAAGCTTCCCGTTGCTTGTCTACGACATCTCAACTTTGGGCTTTTCCCTGTTTGTGCGCAGTGCAATTCATCCTGAATCCCCTTTGCTGATTTCTGGCGCTTCGGAATTTGATTCCCTGCTGTTCATTCTGGACCTCGCGCAGATCGAATCACTTCCTTCATCGCGCAGTGCGGCCCGACTTGGCCCATTGCCGTCTCTCTTCTCCAGGACCAGCTTGGACTTCCTGATGTCAGTGCTGGATCCTTCGCACCTGGGGTTACTGATGTCACTTCAAAGTTTTGGTCAACTGGAGTCAATGATGCTGGCCTCTGCCACCGTATGTCCAGGCTCACCGCTGCTGCTGCTTGATCATGCTTATCCAGAGCTGTTGTCGTTTGTCCGAAGTTACGCACAACTGGGCTTGGCGCTTCCTGCCCTGGACTGCGGTGCCCTAGATTTGCCACTATCTCCACGCAGTTATGCTTGCTTGGGCGCAGCATCCCCGGTCTTCTCAGTGACAAATCCCGACTTCTTGTTTCCAGTCTTCGACCTTGCCACGATGGGTTCGCTGATATTTATGCAAAGCATGGGATGTCTTGACTTGACCATGTTGCCGTTCAGCTTTGCTCGCTCCGACCCTTTGATGCCAGCTTCGGACAGCATTTCGCTGGGTTTATCGTCGTCCCTGCGAAGTTGGGCGTGATTGGACTCAAGTTTGCTGATCTTTGGCGCAGCTAACTCTGGCTTTTTCTTTTTGGTCTTAGATACAAACTGCCTGGGATTGTTTCCGTTGTTGCAAAGCCTAGGTTGAATGGAGCTGACCATGTTTCCATGTGGCTTGTCTTGGGTTGACCTGCCGATGCCAGTGCTGGACTCCACAGCCTCTGATTCGCTGCTGCCGTTAAGGAGCTATGCTCGCTTAGGCTTTCCACTTTTGACGCCTGACTGCAGTGCGCTAGACCTGCTGATGTTTTTGAGGTCTCTGTCATGTATGGGCTTGCTGTTTTTGGCTTATGGGCTGTCACGCTCTGGATCTTCAGCTTCCGTGCTTGACATGATTGCACTGGGGTCGTCACCGTCTCCAAGGTCACTGGCCAAGTTTGGCTTTTCATTGTTTGTCCTAGACTCCTTGCACCTGGACTCACCTGTGCCTCTTAGAAGTATAAGTCGCCTTGGCAGCAGTTTGTTGTTGTTTAGCTGCACATGTTCCGACTTGCCACTGCCAGTGTTTGATCTGGCACACTTTGACCCAACGGCATTGATGCAAGCCTGCAGTAGCTCTGGGCCTCCAGTGCCAGTCTTCTCATCTGGCCGTTTGGGCTCTACTCTATCTGTGTTGGATGTTTGCAATTTGGACTCACTGGTGCCTATCAAGAGCTCCACTTGCTTTGGTTTGATCCTGTTGGTGTGTGATCTTGCCCATTGTGACTCTCCATCGTCCTTGCGTAGCTGTATTCAACTGGGTTCAGCACCTTTAATCTTCAGTGCCACACGATCTGATTCTGCCATGTTGATCGTGGACCATCTTCGCCTAGGTCCCACTCTGTCAGTTCGAAGCCCCTCGTGCATCGCCTCCCTGGTGTTGGTCCTGGACTATCTGAGAATGGGATTTTTGATGCTCCCCCAAAGCCATACTTGTCTCGGCTCTCTAATGTTGATCTTTGATGCAGTTCGTTCTGATCCATCCATGCCATCACTGGACTCAGTTCATCTTGAGTCTCTTGCATTGGTGCGAAGCTTATCAAAGCTTGATCTCACATTTTTGATTTCTGGAACCGTGAAGGTTGGATTCCCAGTTCTGCCACTTGATCATGCACTTGTTGGCCCCGTCATGTTGCCTCAAAGCTTTGGTTGCCTGGGCAGCCCGATTTTTGCCTTCGGCCTTGGTTGTTCCGAGTCCTTTGTGTCCATGCTGGATTACCTACGTTTGGGCTTGCCTCCATCCCTGCAGTCCTTTGCATGCCTTGACTTGTCCTTTTTTGTTTTCTCCTTTGCACGCTTGGAGTTGCAGCTCTTAGCACTGGACCGCGCGCACATAGACTCACCCCTCTTTTCACGAAGTGCTGCATGCTCTGGGCTTGTACTGCTTGTTTTTAGCTTCACACGTTTGGGGCTACCAGCATCAGTTTTGGACTTTGCGCAGTTCGAATTTGCCACTTTGGTGCGTAGCTTAGCTCAACCAGATTTGCCATTGCCACTTCTGGACCTGGCACACCTAGACCTGATCCTGTCTCCGCACAGCATTGTGCAGGTTGGCTTGGCATTCTCTACCTCCGGTAAGGTGAACTTAGGCTCCTCGCCTCTGTTGCTGGACTTTATGAACGCAGGGCCACTGGTTTTGGTCCATAGCCTTACCCGCATTGACTTCTCCTTGCTGCCACTGGATTTTGCGTCTCCAGGACCTTTGTTATTAACCCGAGGCTTTCAATGACCTGACCTGCTGGTGTTGGTTTCCTGCAGATCTTGCTTCGACTTCGCTCTGTCCACCTTTGATTGCAGCGCGCTAGGTTCAGCCCTTCCGGTGAGAAGCACTGTTCAATATGGCTCTTCATTCTCTCAATATGCTGTCTTCCGATGTGGTTTGCTGATGTTCATGACCGACTTGGCTCACCCTGGATCCTTGATGCCACTGCGGAGTAAGGCGCGTTTAGGATTGTCCTCTTTGATCTTCAGTTCTTCGCGACCTGAGTCATCAATTCCTCCCTTGGACACGGTCTTCTTTGACTCGTCAATGTCTTTGAGGTCACCCGTACGCTTGGATTTTGCACCTTTGATTCTGGACTTTGCAAAGGCAGAGTTGATGTTGCCACCGCGAAGCTGGAAAACTTTCGGCAGCTCCTCCTTGATTTTCAGTTGTACACGTCTTGGCAGTTTCACGTCATTGCTGGACCTTGCGCACTTTGAATCAGTGGTTCCAGCGCAAAGTCCTACTTGACCTGGCTCCAGTGTCCCATCACTTGATACGATCCACACGGACTTCTTCTTGTTTTTGCAAGGCCCTTTCCAACCAGGATCCATGCTTTTGGCCACCGGTCATGGGCGTTTGGCCTCCACTCCTTCTGCCCTTGATGCTGTGGTGATTGGATCTCCGGCCTCTGCCAGAAGCATGGCTCGTTTTGAGTTGGCCTTGCCGACACCTGACTTTACACATGCAGATTTCTCACCCTTTTTGCATCAACTTCTACGAGCTGACCCAACCCTTTCAGCCGCAGGTATGGTGTGCTTTGGACCACCCCTTCTTTCATTGGATATGATCTCTGTCGAGTCGTTTGTACCTGTGCAATGCCTGGCCTGCTTGGGTTTGGTCACGCCCATGCTTGACTTTGCCGAGTCTGGCCCAGCCATCTCTATTAGATCGTTAGCGCATTTAGGCTTCATGCTGTCAGCGATGGGCTTATCCCGAGTGGGATTCCTCACGTTGCTTTTGGACTTTGCACAGTTCGATCCAAGCATGTTGCTTCACAGTTTCGTGTGTTTGGGTCTGCTGTCACCTGTCCCGGATTTTACACATCTGAGCTTGCCACTCTCACCCCAAAGTTTCATGTGCTGCGGTTTTGCGGTCTTCATCTTTGGTGTCTCTGAGCCGGACCCTGCAGTCTTCGTGTTGGATTATGTACATTTGGAGCCGTCACCTTCTCCACGGTCACCCGCATGGCTTGGAAGTTCAGCCTTGCTTCTTGCCATGGCTGATGTGGGATTGTTGATTTTGCCACACAATTTCGGACGCGCAGACTTCAGTGTGCCCTTGGTTGGCGTGGCATGGTTTGAACCGCCTCCTTCTCTGCTTGACTTCGCGCACCTTGGCTTTTCGGCTTCATTGCGAAGCTTCGCTTGTGGTGAATCTGCCTTGCTGTCCTTGGGAATGGCCAAGTCGGGTTCATTCTTGCTCCTCCTTGATGGTTTCCAAATTGAATCTTTTCTGTTTCCTCAAAGTTCCTCATGCCCAGAACTGTGTGTGTTCGCATTGGATATGTGCCAAGTGGGCTTTTTGTTGTTCCTGCGCAGCTACGGACGCCTAGAGTTCTCTATTCTGGTGTTGGACTTTTTGGTCCTGGGAAGCCCAATGCCTTTGCGAAGCTACGGCTGTTCAGACTTTGCCATTTTCATCTTCGGCCTTGGTCGAATGGGATTTTCCATCTCCATCTTGGACTTTACACTGGCTGGATTCTCCATGTTGGCACGGTCCCTAGCCTGAACTGACTTGTTCTCGTTGATCTTTGGCATGGGTTGGTTTGATTTTCTGTTGCTGGTGCTTGATCTTGAGATGTTGGACTTGTCGATGCTGCTCCATAGCTCTGCCCGGTGTGGATTTCTGATGCCAATGCTTGGAATGGCACGCATGTCATTTTCACCCTTAGTACTGGACTCCAGCCACTCTGAATTCTCACCGCTAGTTCGAAGCTATGCATGACTCGACTTCTTGTTGTCAGCCTTTGACTTCTTGCATCCGGGCTTCCTTATGTTGCTACGAGGCTTCAATCGCCCTGGTTCCTTGTTGTTTGCCTTCGGCTTTGCGAAATTTGGGCTGTTGCCTCCCTCGTTGGACTGTATCCACACGAGCTCGTCATCTTCACTCCAAGGTCATGCACACTTAGAATTTGTACTTTCCGTCCTGGGCTTAGGCCATTTTGAACCTCCCTTGCCACTGCAAAATCTTGGTCGAGTGAGTTCTCCACTGTTGGCCGTGGGCATGGGACGCCTTGACTTTTCAGTGTCAGCCTTGGATTTTGTTCACATGGGCCCTACCTTGCCAGCTAGATCTTTTGCATGATTTGATCTGTTGGCATCAACCTTAGATTACCTGCGACTTGAATTCTCGATGTCTTCACGAGCCTTTGCTCGACCTGACTTTTCAATGCTGGCATTTGGAAAGACAAACTTTGACCTTTCACTTTCGCTCATGGATCTTGCAATCGTGAACTTCTCGACGTCTTTGAGGTCGTTTGTCCAACTCGGATCAGTTTTGTCAATGTTGGACCTTTCATCCATGGGCTTCTTGGTGTCCCTTCACAGCTTGGCTCGTCTTGGCTCGACATCTTTGATGTTTGGAATTGGCTGTACGGAACTGTTGGTGTTGATCTTGGATGCAACTGTTGCAGGCTTGTCTTTGCCAATTCGTTCATTGGTTCACATGGGTTCAGCCCCCTCTCTGCTGGAACTTGCACATGTAGAACTCTCTCTTCTGCTGCGCTCCTTTGCCCGACCTGACTTCTCCTCATTCGCTTTGGATGCATCTCATATTGGATCCTCCATGCTGTTGAGAAGCTTTGGTTACATGGGAAGTTTCATGCTTGTCTTTGGATGCGGACGTATCGACTTCTTCGCGTTGATCTTGGACTTTGCTCACATAGACCCGCTGATGTTTCTGAGATCTTTGGCTCGACTTGATTCTGCACTGCTTGTTTGTGGCATGGGTTGCTCTGAATTCTTACCGCTGCTTTTGGACAGTCTGCACGCTGATCCTTCGTTGTCATCGAGAAGCTTCGCTCGGCTTGGCTTGGCTATGTTGGTCTTAGACTTTCTAACCCTCGAGTCGTTGCTTTCAGTGCGTTCACCATCTCGACCGGGCCTTCCCGTGCCATTTTGTGGCTTGGGCAGACTCGACTTGCTGACATCACTCCTGGACTTCACTGTTGCTGACTCTGCAGTGTCTATAAGGTCCTCTGGCCAACTGGGCTTTGTAGTGTTCATCTTAGATTATACACTCGCAGAATTTTCACTGCCAGCTCAAAGCCGTTGTTGCCTCGAGTCTCCCTTGTTGATGTTGGATTTCACCATGTTCGGCAGTCCAATGTTCATGCGATGCTTCGGCTGTATAGATTCAGGCATGTTGATTGCTGGCAGGTCATGCTTCCGTTCCTTGCTGTTCGCCTTTGACTTTTTGCATTTGGACTTTTCGCTTTTGCTGCACAGCACGGCACAATTGGGCCTGCCTCTGTCTGTCTCGAACCTTGTTCACATCGAATTTTCACTACTGGTCAGATCCTTTTCCCAACTAGACCTCCTGCTGTTGGTCTTGATGACTGAGTCAATAGACCCACTGATGTCACTTCAAGGTTCCGGATAGCTGGGCTTTGCACTCCTTCCCTTTGGCCAAGGTAACCTTGATCTGCCGATGCCGTCGCTGGATTTCACTCTCTTTGGCTCAGCTGCTCCATTGCAAAGTCTTACTCAAATGGACCTGAGCGCATCGGTTTTGGACTTTATCAAACCCGAACCCAACTTGTCACCGCGCTCATATGTTCGCCCTGGCTTTTTGCTGCTGTTCTTTGGAAGGGCTCGCACAGGTCAGAGGATCTCAATCTATGACTTTACGAGTTTCGAATCCACTTTGCCTGCCCAAAGCTCCGTATGACTTGAGTTGGTCATGTCAGTGTTGGATTTTCTATTCATGGGCTCCTCAATGCCTTTGCAATCACTTGGTTGAGTTGGATTCTCATTTTCCGCATTTAGCTGCACTGCTATGGACCTGACCATGCCAGTCTTCGATTTGTCCAACTCTGAACCGACATTTTTGGTCCGATCCATGGCGAAGTTCGGCCCACTACTCTTGATCTACGGAGCGACTTGCGGGATGTTGATGTTGTTGTTCGACTTTGCACACATAGGCTCTACAATGTCAGTGCACGGTTTTGCACGCATTGGGAGCAGATTATCAGCCTTCGATTCATCGTCCCTGGACTTGTTCTTGTTGGTACAAAGCATGGCATGTCCTGGCAGCGCATCTTTGTTCTTTGGCATGCTACGCTCAAACTCGACCATGCTTGTGCCTGACAGCATCACGGTGGGATCAATGGTTTCAATGAGAAGCCTTGGTTGATTTGGTCTGAAGCCTTCACCCTTTGGAGCAGGTTGCTTTGATTTCTTGGTGCTGATCTGCGATTTTGTGAATTTGGGCTTCATGATGTTTTTGAGGTCTGTGGGTCGTTCGGGTAGCGATGTGTTGGTCTTTGGCCTGACTCGATTTAAGGCAGGGCTGTTGGTCTTGGACTTCAGCCACCTGGGATCTTTGATTTTGGTGAAGAGCTCTAGTAGCCCTGGCTTCAAGTCTCCTCTCTTTGGACGTGCACGAATTGACCTGATGGCTTTGATGTTGGATTTCATTGATGTAGAGTCCTCCACTTCGGTTCAAAGTTGCTCCAGGATTGGTTCCAAGTCATCCACCTTCGGAGCTGGTTGCTTTGACTCGTTCTTGTTAATGTGTGACTTTAGCAGCTTGGGCTTTTCCATTTTGTTGAGAAGTGTCGCCAGATTGGGTCTGATGGCGTTAGTCTATCGCTTGTTGAGATTCGACCTTTCGCCTTTGGTCTTCGACTTTGCCTTGTTCGACAGTTCCATGTCTGTACGTTGCCACACCAGATCTGGTGAGCACATCTCCGTGGCAGGCGTGGCACGCCTGGCTTCGGCCATTAACATGGACGAGCAAGCCTTGTTGGGGAGCTCTCTCCCTGTTACGTCTTATGCGCGCTTAGGATCGGTGTTTTCATTGTGGGGTATCGGCCATTATGGATTCTTAGTTTTGATTTTGGACTATGCCACTCTTGCGTCCACCTTGCCCTCGCAACAGTTCGCATGCATGGACTTTGCGCTGTCGTTGCTGGGTACTGCTCGATTAAGTTTGCCGCTCTTGGCCTTGGACAGTGTTTACACCGGATTCTCGACTTCTCTACGCTCCCCAGCCCAATGTGGATCATCGATGTTCATGTTGGACTTTGTGAACGTGGGTAGCTCCGCGTTTTTGCAAAGCATGAAGTGCATGGGATTTCTGTCGTCAGTCTTTGGCTGCACATGTCTTGACTTCAGCCTTTTGGTCTTTGACGTTACAAAGCTGGGCTCAAGTCCTTCGGTCCAAAGTTTCGCAAGCTTTGGATTTTCTCCATCTCTCTTCTCCAGGGCCAGTCTTGATCTTCCATTCTTTGTCTTCGACTTCGGCCATATGGACTTCTTCATGTCAGTTCGCTCTTTCAGTCACTCTGATTTCACCTTGTCCTCGAGATCTTCTGGTTGGCTGGAGCCTGCAATTCCTTTGTTCGCCGCGTCACAAATTGACTTGTTGATATTTCCCCTGGACTGCTCGGCATTAGGTCCAGTGGTGTTGACCAGATCACCTGCTCGTTTAGAACCTCAGCTTCCTTTGTTTGGCTGCGGCTGTTTTGACCTCTTCTTGTTGGTCTTTGATGCAAGTCTTATGGGCTCATCTTTGCCTGCGAGGTCGCATGCCTGCCTGGGTTCCAAGCTGTTCCCCTTTGGAATGACACATCTTGGATCGCGGTTGTTAGTCTCTGATTGTTCCCACTTTGGCTCATTGATTCCCTTGCGGAGCTTTGCATGATCTGAACCGGCCTTCCTAGTATTTGGAATGGGCAGATTTGGTTTGACTGCTTTTGTCTTGGATGTAAGTCATACTGGGCCAGTGCTGTCACCTCGATCTTTCGCTCAACTTGACTTGTCGTTTCCCCCTGAAGGAGTTGGGTGTTTCGGCTTTCCGCTGCTTGTCCTCGACTTTCTGCACCTAGACTCCTCGATGCTGCTGCACAGCTTCGCAACTCTCGGTTCCGTGCCGCCTTTGTTTGGCATTGGTCGCTGTGAACCATTTTTGCTGGTCTTTGATATGTCATCCATGGGATCATTGTTGTTGTTGCGCAGTTTGGCATGATGTGACTTGGCCTTTCCACTCTGGGGAGTCGGGCGCTTTGGCTCTTTGGTGCTAGTCTTGGACTTTACACACACTGACTTGATGATGTCGATCCATAGCTTAGCCAGTCTGGACTTGCACTTTTCACCCTTTAGTACTGGCAGATTTGGATCAAGCCCATTGGTGTTTGACTTTCTGCACATTGAATTCTTGACGTTGTTGCAAAGCTACGCCTGCTTGGAGCTCGTTATGCTGCTCTTTGGATTTACGAGAGTTGGTCCTTTCTTGTTTGTCTTTGATCGCACTCAACTTGGCTTTACCTTGCTTTTGAGATCCCTTGCGCATCCTGGATCAGCTTTCCCTCTCTTTGGTACAGGATGCCTCGACTTGTCATCCAGCGTGCTTGATAGTCAGCTTTTGGGCTTTCTGCTGTTGATGCATTCTTGTGCTCGCCTTGGTTCCGCCGCATCTCTATTTGGACTTTCCAGGATGGAATCACCTGTCTCTGCATTAGACCTTCTGCATCTGGAACCGTTTTTGTCTTCAAGGTCTTTAGCACAAATGGACAGCGTAGTGTCTCTGTTTGGCATGCACAGAGTTGATCTTGCTGCGCCAGTCTTTGATGTGACATCACTTGGCTCCTCGATGTTGGCCCAAGCCTTCAGTAGGACAGACTTCTTGTCGTTTCTTTTTGGCATAGGATGTCCTGATTTGTCGCTCTCGGCCTCTGATGCTAGCAGTCCAGATCTGCTTCTGTTCCTGCAATCCTTGGCTCAAATGGGATCCAGCTCCTTGGCCTGGGGCTTGGGTCGATTCGGAAGTTCTGCTTTGGTCCTGGACTGTTCTACAATCGACCCATTCCTGCCGTTGCATTCACTCGCAAGAGTTGATTCCACACTGCTTCCAGTCGGTCTGGGCAGGTCTGAATCGAGTGTATTGGTGTTGGACTCCTCCACCATAGGTTCCAGCATGCTGCTGCAAAGTTGTGCTTGACTGGAACCATCCTTCTCCACTTTTGGATTAGGTTGCTGTGATTCTTTGCTGTTTGTGTTCGATCTCTTGCATTTAGGATCCTTTTCATCCGTGCACAGTGTCGCTTGATTTGAGTTGCCGCCACCTCCAATGCAATTTAGATCAGGATGTTTTGTGTTGATCTTTGACTGCGGCCTTGCTGACTCGCCACTGTTTGCGAGATCCTCCGCTCGAATTGGACTGGCACTGCTGATGTTTGGTCTGGGAAGGATTGACTTGACGATGCCCATTTTGGATGTGGCTCAACTTGAATCAGCCACTTTGCCCAGGTCTCCTGCTCAACTGGGTTTATCCTCTTTGCTCTTTGGCCTTGGTCGAATGGGATTCTCAGTGTCAGCCTTGGACTTCTTGCATTTGGGCCCGCCCATGTTGCTGCAATCCTTCGCCTACCTGGGTTCGGTGCTTCTGGTGTTTGGCGTTGGGTGAGTAGAGTCTAGCCCTTTAGCGTTTGATAGTTCTCATTTGGGATTCAGCCCTCCTTTGCGCAGCTTGGCTCAACTAGACTCTTCCATGCTTGTGTGGGGCTCAGGGCGCATTGGGTTGACTGCTTTGGTGTTTGAGGCAGGTCTCCTAGGATCTATCCTTTTTTCGCACAGTGCCGCTCGCTTGGACTTGGCCTTGTCAATGTCTGGCCTTGGTCGCCCTGACTCTGTTCCTCCGGTCCTGGACGTTACAGAGCTGGGATTTGCGCTTCCTCCCCATAGCCTGGCCCACCTAGAGCTGTCATCCTTCCTCTTTGGTCTCGGCTGTCTCGATCTCTCGGTGTCAGCCCTTGACTCTGGCAGCATTGGATTGTTGGTATCTATTCGAAGCCTCGGCTGTCTGGGCTCCTTGTTGCCAACCTTTGGCATCGGCCGAACGGACTTCCTCGCTTTGGTCTTGGACTTTCTTCATTTGGGTCCAACGCCTTCCTGCCGAAGCATGGCACGAACGGACCTGACCTTGCCGATCTTTGCAACCGGACGAGGAACTGCATTGTTTCCGTTGGATTGTAACCATGTTGATTTATTGCCATTGGCCCAAAGTATGGCATATGTTGGCTTGGTTCTGTTTCCCTTTGGCATTGGCCGTTCTGACTTGCCGTTGCCGGTCTTCGACTTCCTGCATCCCGGCTTTTTCATGCTTTTGAGAAGCAGTGCAAGAACGGGCTTGTTCCTGCTGACTTTCGGGACGTGCCGAATGGTCACCAAATTCTTTGTCTTCGATCATGTGCACACTGGTTTCCCGCTCTTTGTTCGCGCCTTCTCGAGCTCAGGGTTTCGACTTTCAACCTTCGGCCTTGGAAGAGTTGATCCGTTGCTTTTGGTGTTTGACCGTGTCCATTTTGAGCCAACCCTTTCGTTGCACGCCTTGGCCTATTTGGGATCCACATCTCCTACCTGGGGCCGCACGCAGCCAGATTCCCCAATCTCCGTCTTCGATTTTGGCACAATAGAACTACTGATGTCGCTTCAAAGCCTTGGTCACATGGGCTCTTCTTCGTTTATCGCCGGCCTGGGACGCTTCGGCTTTTCTTTGTCGGTCTTCGACTTTTTGCATCTGGGTTTGTTGATGTTGGCACACAATTCCGCACTGGTGGGCCCTGCCACGTTCACCTGCGGCTTAGTTTGGGCTGATTTGCTGGTGCTGATCCTGGATCCCTCGCACATTGGTTCATCCATGTTCCTAAGGCAGCTTGGACAAATGGGCTCACTGCTACTTCTGTGTGGCTTGTCACGCTTTGGATTTTTGATGTCACTGTTGGGCTACTCTGTACCCGAATCCTCTACTTCATTGCAAAGCCCTGCCTGGTTGGAATCAGCACCTTCCCTACTGGACTTTCACTCTGTAGAATCTTCCGTGTTTCTGCAAAACCCTGCATGCCTAGACCTTGTCATGCCGGCATTTGGACTGACACGCTCTAGCTTACCAGTTTCAGTCCTTGACTTTGCACACATTGACTTCATGGTGTCAATCAGGTCGTCCGGACAAGCAGAATCTGTGGTTCCGGTGTCCGGTAAGTTCTGCCTCGATTTGACCCTGTCAGTCCTGGATTTCTTCCGCCTTGACCTCTCATTGCCAATGCAATCGTATGCCAGAGTAGGACCAGCATCTTTTGTGCTCGGAGTGGCTCGAGTTGCATCCAGCCTATCACTCTTTGACTGTACAGCCCTGGGAAGTACGTTGTCCGCGCGCAGTGGATATCGCTTGGACTCAAGGCTTTCAGTTTGCTCAACCGTTCGATTTGACTCTTCGCTCTTTGCTCTTGATTTCGTGAACATCGGCAGCACCTTGTCTGTCGGGGCAATCAGGACGGGGCAGGGTTTATGCTGGTGTTTCGGGCTGCAAGAGTAGCACATCCCTCAGGGGAATTATCAGAAAAATCCTGCCGTCATGTAAGAAAGGTTGCAAGAGAATTGTCAGGAAATCCATGGAATTTGAGTTTCAAGTATATGACCTTCCACCAATACGCAGTCTTTTTTTCCGGCATTGACAATTTCCCCAAGATTTGGCATACCAACCATGGCTGGACATCACCAGCTGGCGCCAGGACAGCACAAATCTCTGATGGGGCAGGCGATCCTACGAAGATTGTGATCAGCTCGCGGCACGGTTGCACATGGCCTGGATGGCTGACTTGGGGTGTTCGAAAAAGAATCCTACGGCCTCAGTACTAAGTACCAGCTTACAAAATCTGGTTTGGCATTGGATCCCACCATTGTGGGAGCCCTTTTTGTTTTTGTTTTTTCTTCAGAGGATTCTGGGGGATGGGATGACTGCTTTGCAGATCATTTTTTTTTTCGAGAAACTCCCGGCGGTGTATTCTTGGGAACAGCTTCCCCTGTCATGATGCGGGTCATCTCTCTGTTCCAAGGACGACCATGGAGATGTACGCAGCTTCGTACAGAGGCATCTCGGTCACAGCCGCTGGTGGAACCTTGCACGGCTCGAACCTCAGTCAAAGTGGCACTGCATTTGGAAGGGCTGGGAGGCAGAAAAAAGTCAGGGGAATTTGCTGGCAATTAGCATACACTTGACTTAGCATTTTTTTTGGCCCATTGGATTCATGCTCAGCAGAAAAAAACTGATCAAATCAATCAAATCTGCCAGATTTCTGCTTTTCCCGTGGCCCTTTGAGGTGCTTGGTCTTCGGAGGCCAGTATTACCACCTCCGTCTGGCCCTCGGGTGACAGGCATGAGTTGATTTTCCATTAGAGGCTCCTTGGAGTTGATTTCCATTTGATGGTTGAGGATTCTTAGCGGGAACTTTCCCCACATAAAAATATGGATGGAGATGCCTATGCCAGCTATGGGCCACTGAGGATAGACGTCTCAAGCGCAACATCCAGCCACTGTACGAAACCATTGCAAGTCAAGCAAAAGATCGTGTGGCTCTCAGCATTCAACAGAGCTGATTGTTGACATCGTCCGAAACATGCTGAACACGTCTCGCAGTGCGATTTTCAAGCGTTGATCTGAGACCTGAAAAGTGGGGTTGTCGTATTCCAAAACAGGGGTGCCCGAACATTCAGTGGTCTTCAAGGATTTTCACCATGTTCTCTATCCAAGATGGCCATAAATTGGAGCTGCCGAGGCTGGGAAGGTTCAGGAGCACCTGGACCCAAGTGCGGGGCTCAGTTGCCAAGATACAAAAACTGGATTAGACTTGGAAGCCTTTTTTCGATGACCCCCACACCCCCAACATTTTGCAGGATTGTAGGATTTGGAATCCATCCTTTTCACCTCATCCAATTTACTTTTGCGATGAGTTACAGGGCTTGGTCAATGGCAACTGTCCCACGGTCCCACTGTGTGGAAGTTTACCCATCACCCCAAGTTTGTTGTTGCTCGTGATTCCCCGACTGGTTTGGGTGATGCCAAACTGTGGTATTTCACCAACTGTTCCAAGGCCGAGTGAAGGCGACCAGGTGAAATGGCTGCTGCGTGAACTACGCCCCGTTTCCTTCCAGCTGAAGCGGGGAGCAGAAGCCAAGTGCGCCCAGCAGAGTGGTGTTTGACAGGTGGAAGGATGTGAGTATCATCAGCATCATGGATGGGTTTTGCATGATCATTGATGATGGTGATGATGGTGTCGATGCTGTTGATGCATTGTTAACTCATGGAACACTATTATTAATGATCATTTCGATGCAGGTGGTGACGAAGCAACGTGATCCTCAAACCTCATCAAGCATCAGCAATGCCAGACCCTTGAACTGAGGTACTTGAAGTTCGGTTTCATCGCACAGGAGCTTGAAACCGTCTTCCCAAATTTGGTGCGTTGCCCCAGCTGTGGATCAATTTTGGACTTTGTCTCAAAACGGGTGATCGCCAAAATCCAACTCGTTTACAAGTTTACACCAAAACTCAAAATTATGTTTCCTCAAGAAGCACTTTTTAAAGGGGGGACTGAGTTTTGAGTCACCAAATTTGGAACAATCTCCATCAGATGGCCATGATCCCGGTTCCTTACGCTGCAGCGTGTTGACGTTTTGATGACCGTTGTGACCAAGCGACGCCCAGGTGCGCACAGTCGCAGGCGACACCAAGGCGATCGCGAGCCAGGTCACAATGGGAGCTTGGGATCTGGTGATGGCGTGATGAGTAGCCCAAAATGGGAAGCCGGGTATGCAACTCATATGATCAACAAGAATGGACTGTTATATTATTGATAAATGGGGTATGATGATTGTTATGGTGATGGAAATGGTGATGGATGATCATATATTCTGACACTTACTCCGCAGTTTTTGAGCCCTTTGAGCCAGCCTCAAGGTTTCGAGGTTTCCAGAATCCAGGCATCTTCGAGTTCAACAACAGCAGAAGGGATGCTCTTATTTTTCGTGGAATTTATTCACCACCACCACAAGTACCTTTGATGGGACAGACCTGGGTGTTTGATGAATCTTCAAATCTGAAACTGCTGCAGGACCTCATTGCAGTGCTCACCCTCGCATTCCAGAACCTCCAGAAGGAGCTGCGGCTGATGCAACCGATTTTTCTACCTGGTACTGGATGTCGTTCCAGGTATTTCGACACGTTTCATTCGGATGTGTTTCATTGACGGATAGCAGT
Source organism: Symbiodinium sp. clade C Y103 (assembly GCA_003297045.1). Lineage (NCBI taxonomy): Eukaryota > Dinophyceae > Suessiales > Symbiodiniaceae > Cladocopium > Cladocopium sp. clade C. The sequence goes on along the minus strand of BGPT01000590.1, from coordinate 80,120 downwards.
TCTCTCTATGACTACACTTACTATAGTAGCCCACAGCCCATCTGCAACTGACAGGAGCATGACGAGTACAAGCAAAAGGTCATGGAACAGGATCTCCAGTTGCAAGACCTGAAGAGAAGACTTGATCGTCTCGAAGGTGCCACACGACGTGGCTGATCAGAGCTGTGGGTCCATTGAGACCCGCTAAAAATGGAAGCCTGAGCCATATCACCCAGATCATTCCACATCATCTATGTATATAAATGTTTGTATCCAAGGATTACAAGGGGCGTTCCATATCCTACTACGATGGAAATGGATATCCCAACTATGCCATTCCAAGGAAGATCCCTCACATATCTTCATATTTGGGGTTTGTCTGAAACAGCAAGGTACCCCCAAACCCTATGGTCAAGGTCAATGGATGTAAATTGTGGGTATCGAATGGAAATAGGTTGGTATAAATCATTAGTTTCCCAGGTTCCCACTCAGATTTTCCATATCATCTTGGGAGTAAATCCAGCATTTCCGAACCAAAATCCAGATGGCATCCTTCTGCAGGTGTGCGACTTTGAGACTGAACTTCACGCCTGTCGAGCTTGCACTGAAAGGGGCGACCAACAAGTCACGCCACCAAGATTAAGACTATACAAGATTAGTCAGCTCAAATTTAAAAGAACAAATCCCACACAAGCTGCAAACGACAAGTAAAATCTCTCTCAGAAAGGAACAGCATCAACTGACGCAACTTGTTTTCGAACCTTTCAGTGCATCGGGCAGTAGTGAATGTACATGAATCCACTGAGATTTATCCAAAAAAGAATGCTGCGGGGGGAAGACAGGGTGGATTCTGTTCGGGGAAAAGCTAGGCTGCTGTGCTGAACCCCCTTTTCAATCCGTTGGTTGGGTGGGCATGTCCCAAAGTTGGCGATCCCCGAAAACACCTTTGTCGGTCCATTTGTGAGCAAAAACCCAAGGGTTTTGGGTCCTTATTTTTTCAAGATGCATCTAAAGTTGAAAATCAGGACATTGCTGGAAGTGCCATGAATTGCTCATTAGCTTCCAAGCATATTTTTTTGCTTTGCAACAAGGGACAGTTAAAGATCCACTATATAGCGGAGCCAGCAGATGTCTTGACAGTTGGACGTTTTTCTTGAAATATTGTTGGAAGATTTGGATCAAAGTCCTAGAAGACCACCAGTTTATGGAGGATGTTGGCTGATATTTAGACACTGCATGGGATTATGATCCCTTGGGCTTCCTCCATTTTACACTTGCGGTGGCTGTGATGATATTGAGATGAGGATTGCGGCCGCATGGTTCAAGCATAGCTTAGCAGCCCGGAAAGCCCATGAGATGAAGAGACAATGCCATGATCCAAAGATTCTTGCGCAGGGCAAGCACTCCAACGTGGTAATAGAAGGGTACTCCACATCCTGGGCATATCCTGGGACAAGGAAGGTGTCTCCACAGAGTATTTGCCCAGGATTCGACAACTTGACCTGCATCTCAAAAGGTTATCAGGTCTGAATAAGAGAAACATCATCATTAATCCATCAGTGAGTGCTGATAGCGCTGATAGCTTTTGGTCATGTCTGGTGCATGTTCATCATTATTCTCACCATCCAACATCTTTTTCTGGTACCGCCATGGCTCCTGCGGCCGTTCTGCGTTGCGAGGCTTTGCATGGGACCGCGGGGGTGGGGTCGCCGCTGGACTGACCCCTCAGCTTCCAAAGATGACGACATTCCGGGAGAGACGTTGAGGAAAGTTTAGGAGATATCAAGTTATGATTTATCAAATTCACACCAATCTGATATTAGGTGATATATCAAAGATGGGTCAATATCAAGTTGTATCAGCAACATCCCTATGGTTGTTCGCAATCAATGGCCGCAACCAGGGCCAGCCAGATGAGTTGATCCTCATCGAGTTGCAGAGTACTGTCTACATGGAGGATGCTGCAATGGGGGGTCAACCTGCCGTTTCGCTGTTGATCTAAAAGGATAGAACTTGATATAGAATCCTCAAATTGGGATCTTTGGAATCTGAACATATTTTGTTTACACAATTTCCAACCATGAGTTTCAACTCGAATTCGGCAATCCTTGGGTTTGCATGTTGGATTGAAGTGATGCGGTGCCAATCAGGGACGTTGAACAGATTCTCTGCCGCTTTCCTGATCTGCTTTTTGCCGACCTGGCAAGGACGGTTCCAAATTGGTTGGGCAGCATCTTGGAACTCTGGAGATTGGCAAAGAAGGCTTGTTGATTTGGGGCAGATATACAGGTAGTGATGTACCAAAAAGAGACCGCGGGAAAATTCGCTCCCTGTCTCAGGACTGGGTTTCCAAAGCCAACACTTAGTTTCACCAGATGGGTTACCTCTCCACATCCACAGAAGCCGTCAGCCGCGTAGGCAACGTGACCTTGAACAACGGCCCTCGATGTTTGTACGGCAAGATGCAGGAGCTAAAGAGCCCACTGGTGCGCCGAGGGCTGCTGGGTGGCTGGATGGGTGTGTGCTTGACGACTTGGAGAAGAATGTGGGAAAACGTCCATTTGAGGATCTTTTACAACCCAGTTGGTTATGGTAATATTGGGAAGGGTTCATCATTGGACTTGCCACGTTGAGGAGTATCTGATCTGATATGTACGAATTTGAGTTCTTGTATTTGAAGCTACTCAGAGGAAAGGTTGGCGAATGTTCCGACTTTGTTCAGAGTTTGTTCAAATGTCTTCACTATGTGTCGAAGACAGCTGTGCACTGGAGGTACTTATGGAAAAGACTGGGCAGGACGCTTCTGCTGCACATGGGACATGGGCCACACCTAGTTTTTGTATTCCTATGAATTTCAAGATCCAAAAGCCAGAGACATTGGGTACATGTTTGGACCACACATGGGGAGATGTGGCAATTCGGACCTTCCAAATCCTGGTTATCCATGGGTTCAAAATGAGCCCTCCATATGTTGGCAGCCTCTGGGGCCATGGTGAGGAAGATGCTTCTGGAGATTCGATCCTGGCTACTCGAGGCGTTGTGTATCGGAAGGCGCGTTGAAGTTCTGCTGATTTTCTGGAGGATGTGGGGTTGTCCAAAAATGGCATACGGTACCCGAAAATGGCAATTTAAATGTATTTCATGGCAAAAATGATGATAAACCATCAAAATTTTTGGCATCCTTATTTTCAGACAAACCCACATGAGGCTGAAACTTCCATGTCTTCTTGCAGTTGAAAAGGTTGCAACATTCCACTGCCCCAATATCGCCGATCGTGATGGACTACAGCTGTTTGGCGACCAGGCGGTGTTCAATCAGCGGCCGCAGCTCTCTGTTTGAGAGGACCAAGATGACGTGGCACGGTTCTGGGCAAAGCACTGGGAAGCTTTGCCGTTGAGGAGAGGAACGGTGTAACCGTGGCTAGTCGGAATGAGCGATTTATCCAACCAACCAGTGCATGGTTTTTCTCATCAGCATGACTCGCATGACCCATGCATGTTGCGGATGCTGCCGTAGCCAGCCGCGCCTCACCTTGATTTTGGCTCAGAGGGGACCAGCATTTTGCTGTTGCCCCCAGCAGATGGTCAAGGAACCATCAGATCCATGATTGTTTGACAAGGCCTGGAAGTTGCTGAAATTCTGAAATAAACATAGTGATGCATCACTTCAACTGATCCTATGACTTCAGATGTTTTTGGATTTCACTTGTCACAGCTGGAAGGGACTTGGCAGCGCTCAGGACATCCAACCAGATGCACCAGCTGGTGCTTCTGTCAATCCTCGGATTCCTGGAACTTGCCAGGCCAGTGGCATCGGGTGGGATGATGGGTGTCCCCAAATTGGGCTTATGTCCTGATGCCCCCTGGAACTGGGAAAAACCTCCGGCAGATTTTTGTTGGGGCATTTGGGTGCAGCTGAAGGTCTACCTTCACTTCCGATAATTCCTTGAAGGTTCTGCTGCTCGGCTGCAGTCTGGGCAGCTTGACCCATGATAACATGGGTCAAACCTAGTGACAAGATTTTGGGGTGATTCTAGGAAAGGACCATGTCGAGGCAAGTTTTTTTCGTTTTTCCGGCACTGAACTTTTGCATCCGTGCCAAGGCTTTTTTGGCCGGTGGACAGCGCCAACCGGACACAGGAGCCCATTCCTATTCGCCACGTGTGTGGGCGTGTGGGCCTGATTCTGTTTTTTTTTCAAGTATGGGATCATCAATGGTGATTGGTTGGCACTTTCAAATATATTGTTATATGGTCTTCATTTGTTTGCGCTCGATCAAGACTTATTGGGACCATCAAGGAATCAACAAGATTGTGACTCGTACTCTTGTGTTCTGATAGGTTGAAATCACCAGTCACCAGTTCTTGATAGTGAAACTTACAGGATGTTGACAGTGTCCCATCCCTCATGAATAGAAACTGACTGCCGTCCATAGAGGCAACTGTCCAGCACTGCCAGGAAAATGTCGTGCGAAATGTTGCGCAGCTTGCTTGAGAAAAGATGAGAACAGGGTTGAAAACTCTGCAGTTGTAGTGCATACAATATGAGAGTTCGTTGGGGACGGATCTCATGGAAATGGGTCAAGATTTGACAAGCCCATGGATTCATACTGTAGATTTCAATCATTTTTTTGTTCATTCTTAGTGGCAACTCATCCCCCATGTCCGGTCCGTTGTGAGGTACGCACGCCGCATGGGAGGACGTCAATGCTGCGATGTGATGCTGGCGTATCATGGCCGGTGCCATTGTTTCCATGGAGGAAGTGGGATCCGTTCAACCTAAAAAGGCAACTGGGGTAACTGGGGTTGTAATCCCAGGCAAAATCAGCACTTTCCCAAATGAGTTGTTGTTTCTTTAGAGATCATCCATCTTTTGTCAAGATGACGTCGCAAGAGAATGGCATCATCACGGGGCCCACGACAAAAAATCACCAGCAACAGCCCAAGATGCGACCTTTGGTCTTCCAAGGCATTACAAGGGAACCTCCGATGACTGGGACAAGGGGTGGTACCTGAGCGAAGTGACGTCTGAGCCTCGGTGCGATGCTGCTTGGGATGTTGCGACAGAGCATGTCTCCGTTTGATGCTCAGGAGCAGCTTCCACAAAAGCGGAGCCTTGGCGCAGATATAAAAAGAGCTCCCAACTTCTCAATGGTTGGTTGCGAAACAAAGAAGTGACACCCATGTTTCCCAACCAATGGGTAAATGATTTGAAATATTCTACGAACCCCGCCCATCTAGTCTTCCGAAAAGGACATCATAGAGAGTGAAAATCATATGAATAGATTGAGATTCTCCTTCCCTGAACGGAATTTCAGGCTACAAATTCAAGTTCCTGCAGGAAGCATATCGAGAGGAATGGCTTCTTGGCTGCAGGATGTGTTGATATCCTTAGGCTTCCAGGACCTTCAAAGCCAACAGGAAAACCTACGCATTTTGTCATGAAGTCTGAGTGGATCTGTTGTGAGGTCCTAGGCTGACAAAAGCTGACAAACTATCTATACAGAAGGTCCTTGAGCTGGGTATGAGAATATGATCCACCCAAACACCCTACTTTTGTAGGAAAACCCTGTTTCCGGAGGATTACCCATTTTGGGTGAAATTCAATTCAGCCAGATCCTTTCTTTTCCATCCAGGCAGCAGAAATACGAATTCGTTTGGGCGCTTGTGTGGATCTCAGCATTGATGGATGGGCATTGCACATTTCCATCACATTTCCCATTGAGATGACCCATTTTGGAATCACTGTAGGCAATTGAATCATGTCATGTCTCTTTAGGTGCAGGAACCTCGGATTTGTAGCGATTTTACTTGGAGTCACTCTCAACCTGGAGCACATCAGAGCACCACAGATGTTGATCATTCATTTCATCCGAAACCACCACTCACTTTTTGGGATATCTCCCCAACAAAAACAGCCATCAGGACAGTGACATCGACTTCACCGGAGTGAACCTGGTGGAGCTGTTTGACTTAGCTCGGTCCTCCGGCTCTCTGTGCCTCGGCTGGCGGTTGGGATGTGGTGAATCTGACGGCAGTCGTTGCTGGGAAGATCCGAGGATCGTTGGGCCGACCTTTGCGGGAGAACAGGCGTGGAAGACCTATGCCACGGATTTGATGGCGCACAAGGTGCGGAGTGTGAGGGGTTGGGCCAAAGAAAACGACAGGAATCTGTTTTTCTCTTTTGTTTGGCAAGTTTTCAATGCGGAATTTGGGGCCGAGCTGCATTGCAACAGAAGGTCTTTGTTTCTGTTTTTTGCTGGCTGTTTGAGGGATCCAAATAGTCAGAGGAGTCCTTTTGATTGGTCTTTTTTTGCTGACAAGGGAGAGCTGGTAGAGGGGGGGTAGTGTACCATCCACAAATCTCAACTCGTCAAGGCGCTGTTGCGGAGCGACAGCAGAGAAGACCACGAGATCAATGTGCTTGGATACTTGGTGAGACTTTCAGCAGGTATCAACAGGTAAAAGATATCGTTGATCACCAGAAAAATGAGTTGGATCCCAACAGAAAAGTCAATCCGTGATTGCCGGGGGCACATCACCAGCCAAAGGAAAGCCAGATCCACGCCACTTGGCTGAAATTATGGTTGCTCTTGCTTGTGTGAATTGGAATTGCAGGTTCTGGTGATTCTTGGTGGTAGATGATGATCCATTTCTGCTTTTGAAAGCCATCACTCCTCGAGCCTCGAGCCATTTCCGGAGTTGTTCGGCGCGTTTTGTGCACATCCAGTTCCTTGAATCAGATGGTGCAGTTGCGCAGTCTCTGCGTTGATGATGAGGGTAGCATGGATGTGAAATCCATTGCAGCTCTTCTCTCAGCGCAGCAGTATGGCCCAGAAGCCGTGCAAAAGATCATGGCGATGCTTGGGTCCGAATCAAGCACTTCTGGGACTTGGCCTCCAGGGAAAAAAGTCAAGGTCACCATCCAGGAGATGGATACCGGGAAAGAGCCCAAGGTTTTTCTGTGGACACCAGAAAGCCAATATTTTCACGAGGTGATCCTGAGACAGGCCGGCATCGGAGATTTTGAGGTTTTTTATCAGGACAAAGATGGAGACAGGGTGCAAGTAGAGGCCACAAAGCGCGGCATTGAAGCATTCCTTGAGGATCAAGCCCAAGAGCCCGATCCCAAGCTGCTGGTGGAGTGGCGTCCCCTCAGCAAAGCCCAGGAAGCCAAAAACTGGTTGACTGGGGGAGGTGGTGCCACTGATCAAGCCGTGAAAGATGCGCAGGACAAGGTGGAAAAGCAGGGTGGAAAGATCACTGTGAGCTCTGGTTCGGGGCGAAGCCTGGTTGATCACAAGGGCTACAAGAAGGAGGAATGGCCTGATGTGGTGAAAGGGCTATCAAGTGAACTTGGGCTTTCAGAGGATGAAAGAGACGCATTGCTGAATGCAGGCCGCCGTGTCGAAGGAAAATCTCAGCATCTTCGCCAGAAGACCATTGGCAACAAGATCGTGACTCAGTTCACCGCCTACCACACAGTTTGCCATGGCGATCTCATTGACGTGGTCTATGGAAAGCACGAAGAGTCCATGGAGGTGAGCGGAGGAACGTCTTTGCCAATGGTGAATTGCATCCAGTACGGTGACACTCTCTTCGCCGTGTGGCCACCGGCATCTCCACGCAGCCAGAAATATGAAGTTGACATGAGTGGCTTGACCACGGAGATTCCTTCCGGGTGGCAGATTGTGGATTCGTCTCAACAAGGTTTCGACACCATCCAGCAAGAGGTGATAGTTCCATACGGGTGGCACACATGTGTCATCGTGACCCTTGGCCCAAACGGCCAGCTAGAAGGATGGAAGACATCTCATTATTCGCGTGGGGCTGCTGATGCTGGAGAGCAATGGCTTCTTCCTCAGGATGACACGATGGAAGACTGGATTGAGAAAAAGGACGAGTCCTGCTTCCACTTCAAGGGCCAGGGCTTGCGCCTCCTGATCCAGGCCCATCCATCTGCCAACCACGAGCTGGTGAACAACTGGCAGCGTTTCGTGCAGCTTTCAGCTCAGCGTGAGTGGTCTGAGCGGTTGGGCATGCCACACGGAGGAGCCATTGAGGGCTAGACTCTAGCAATGACATCTTTCCAGGGGTGGCCGAAACACAGTGGCAAGTTTCCACCAAGCACCCCAAGTCTTTCCACAGTGAAAGAGTTTGATGATTTGCAGACAGCATTTTAAGTAGATTCCAGATGGTGATTCAGGTTGGGCCCGGTTCTCCGGAGTCCGGCCTGCATGACGCCGACAGCTTCTGGATCTGGAGAAAACATGCGCAAGAATAAGGGAAAAAAGTTCATACACGACTGCAGCAATCCGAAAATAGATAGAAACGCTGAGATTTCTACTATCTTCGGATTGGATTTTACTTTTCTATTTTCTTTGGGGGTTGCTATACTGTCATGTGATTGGGGTCCAAGGGTAGCCATTGAGTTCCCCCAGGTTGCATGATGCGGCACACGGACTTTGTGGAGATGACAGCGCCCCTGTGCCCTGCCTCAATGGTGAGGGGGTGGATGGTAGATGAAGGTGCCATGCATTTGTTGGTATGTGCTCATGTGTTGTCCATGGAACATGAATTGTTGTTGGAGTGTGCCAAGGTACTGTTTCAAACCAACAATTTTGGATTAGTGACATTGTGTCACACGGAGACTGCTCTCTTCAGATGTCCTAGAGAAGGCAAACTGTATCTAATTAGAAGCGAAAGCTCAGCCACACTGCAAGGGCGATGGAACTCATAGTGCAATATGATTCATGCCCCTCAACCTTTACTTGAATTATATAGTTCCTCCATGCAGTCTTTCTCATGGGACCCCAATCCATTTGAGATTCAGATTCCAAGTGGCACATTTTCATCATTCAAAAAAACCTGTAGCCATTTGGGGATGGGTAAAGAGTAAAGCTTATCCCCCCTCCCGAAAATGAATGGTAAAACATGCAAATTTGTGGTTTGATTGGCGCCCCCAAGTCCTGGGGCAGCCTCCATTTGTTGCTGGGAGCCCAGGCTGTCATCGTTGGTGTTGCCATTGATTCTGCGGCCCAGCTCAAGTAGCGGATTGGGTTTGGTCTCAACCGCGTTTGGCAATTGCTATGGGAAAAAAGAAAAGCATTTATGTGAATCCAGAACTTTTCAGAATCAATTTCTTTAATATCATGCAGTCTCGCATCCAACTCGACATAACAAGCGAGCGTTGAGATGCACAGGCGATGGGTTCATACCCTTTCCCACCTTTGGATACTAAGGAAGGATTGTACAGAGCCTTGGTCGAATTCATCACTGCAGAAGTTTCACCTCTGCATTTGATTTGGGCATGCGCTGTTCTTTGATTTCCAGTGTTGCAGCAAATCCAGGACTGTATCCACGACAATGCAGAATGGGGTCTTGACAGGCGGCTTGCATTGATGTCACATTGATATGTCGTTTCCAAACTGCCGACCAAACCGCATCCCAATGCAACAACTGAGATTGATTGGATACTTCGTGGAACAAGAACCACCCTGGCACTTCTTTGGGTCCGGTTCATCTTGTGGTCCCCTGCTGTATTTGGGTCACCAAACCGCAGGGTCTGGTGCGAAATGGCATCTGAACGCTTCTCAGTCTCTGCACCTAGGCATAGAATGTCAGTTAGCCTTGGGGCGAAATTGATGACCTCCAAAAAGATCAGACAGCCAATTTGGTCATTCTTGGTAATTTTTGATTCTCAACCACACAATGTTGGGGTCACGCATCTTGATGACACCCAGTTGGGAATCTTGTACTGGTACGGCATGAACTGAGATGGATGTGGAGTGCTAGATGCCAAGCTTTGAGTTCAGCGGTTTGTGGCAAAACAGGTCACAGTTTCAAGGGTCTCAAATCTTGGCAGGTTGGAATTTTCAACATCTTTTCAACATCTTTCACTTTCATCTCTCTTTTGGGATGACGATCCACAAGTGACCCATTTGCATCTGAGGCCTGCACCCTGCTGGATGCCACTCCGGTGCGTCACCTGGATTGGCACACGGCCAAAGTGACCCCCGCCTTCAAAGACGCCGAGAAGAAGGTGAAAGCCAAGTCCGGAACACCCAGCAGCTGCCGGTGTGGATGGTGATAGATGAGGGGACTGGTGGATGGGGATGGATCAAAAGGTCTGGGAATGTTTGTGTGGAATCTTGTTATCCTGACTCATCCCTCTTCGGAAAAAAAGGGGTTTGTTGGGGTATAATTTTAATAGGAAAAACATATGTATAGCAGTTTTAATAGGAAAAATGATGATAAATGATGAACCATTGGATTTTACTATACCTCAATCTTTTGGACAAACCCTTTTAAATGGAATGACTGGGATCGATGGCGAGGTACGGGAAATACTGGGCCCAAGTGAGAAACCTGGACTGCATGCTGGCGCATGAGCAACGTCGGGTGACGCCTCTCGGCCGAAAGTGTCGGATGTTCTTCAAGGTGAGCTCATCATGAGCCCATCACTTAGCTGTGAGTCAACCTTGGACATCCCAAAAATGATCTGGATGGTCAATGCTGAAGACGGTCCAAAGTTCTTTCTAGTTCGGTCTCAAACTAATAAGTATAATCAATCACCAAACAAAGATTCCTTCAATGAAAGGTGTTCGTTCACTTCGCTATCTGTGGGTCCCACCGAGGATCGACGGCCATGGCAATATCAGGGAGAAGTGAGATGCAGCATGGCATGGGCCAAAGGTGCCTGGGACGCCTTAGAAAAAGAATGAACAAGACATCTTTCCTGTGGTCACTGGAGTGTAGCGGTTTATATTTCTTGTTGGTCTCCGGGCCGCGGGTCAGTAAGAATATGATCTTGTGATCTGGTTGGCCCTGGTTGGCGGATTCAAGATATTTGAAACATATTGTTTTTCCATCCAGGAAACCCAAATGATAATCCCAATTATAATTGATAATGTTATATTCCTGTGACGTCATATAGGTAGTTCAACAGCCGATCATCGTGTAGGGTCTTGGTCTTCTCAACGAACTCAACTTCAAGGCGCAAGGCTCACAATACCGAATCCAAGAGCCGTGGAAAGGGTGGAAAAAGTGTGCGTGGCCTGGGGTCATCCCAGAATTGGCATGGGGGGGAAATATGTGGCTTCCTGCAATATTTCCGTTGAGATCAAATGGTTGTTTCCTCACGAACCACCAAATGGAGTTGCATCGAGATATTTTCATCTCTCAACCCAGTGACAGCGGATTGTGCAGACTTGGCTGTTCGGACATCCCCTGGCTCCGCAGGACATGTCAAGGAATTGAGATGGGGAGGCTACGACCACGTAGCATATGTAGCTGTTGGGGTGTGGGTGCGCGTGCAATGGAAAGCCGCTTGCGTTGTGCAGTTACCATGTAGCGGGTACAGGACCCTTGGATTTGCAATGATTTCACTTGCAATCCCCAGCCTCAGAAACCATTTTGAACCCAAAGGACCACAGACGTTGTCCAATTTTTCATCCGAAACCATCCACTTTCTCAATTATATACCCCCCTTAATAGAAACACCACATCCAACGTTGCAAACGTCGCCGTCAGGACGGTGACATTGACTTCACCGGAGTGAACCTGTCGGAGCTGCTCGACTTGGCTCGTTCCTCCGGCTCCCTGTGCCTCGCCAGCGCCTATGGACCCAGGGTTTCTGATGGCAGCCGGGAAGATCCGAGGATCGTTGGGCCGACCTTTGAGGGAGAGCGGGCGTGGAAGACTTATGTCACCGATTTGATGGCGCACAAGGTTCGGGGGCAGTCAGGGGGTGGACCCAAGAAAAGGAAGTCATTTTTGGAATGCACTAGAGATTTTGGTTCTGATTTTTTTCAGCTACTTGCGGGATGCAGGGAGTCAGATGAGTCCTTTTGATTGGTCGGTTTTTGCTGACACAGTGCAAGCTGGTACCGGACACGGTCTTGTCAAGGCGCTGTTGCGGAGCGACAGCAAAGAAGACCAGGAGATCTATATGCTTGGATGCTTGATTAATTTTGGTTCCCTGGGAGTTTGGTGAAACTTGTTGGTGCAACTCCATCTCTATGCCATACAGATTGAGTTGCTATGCGAACGATTTGAATCACTGAATGATACACATTTCGCCTATCAAAAGGTATCAACAGGTGGAGGATGTCATCCGTCAGAAGTATTTCTACTTGAAAGGCAGCCAGCGAAGGTGTCAATTTCCTTGCGTCAAATTCCAACAGAAAAAAACAATCCGACTGCAGGAAAGCCAGATCTACGCCACTTGGCTGAAATTTTGGGAGGCTAGCTGTCAGGCGACTGGAGGGATCCACTCTTGCTTGTGTGAGGTTCAACCTGCTAAGATAAGCAAATTATCCGTTTCTGCTTCTGAAAGCCATCACTCCTCGAACCATTCCCGGAGTTGTTCGGCGCTTCTTGTTCCCAACCAGTGGTTAGTGCGGCATGGACAGGAGATCGATCGAAGTCTTGGAAGCTGTTTCTTCAGTTTTGAAGTATGGTCCAGAGGCAGTTCGCAAGATCAAGGAATTGTTATGGTTCAAACCAGACAGTTCTGGCACTTGGCCCCCAGGGAAAATAGTCAAGATCGCCTTGCAGGAGGTGGAGAAGGAACCAGCGAAAGAGTCCACAATTTTTTTGTGGAGACCAGAAACCGAATATTTCCATGAGGTGATCATGAAACAGACTGCCATCGGAGACTTTAAGGTCTTTTATCAGGACAAAGATGGAAAAGCTCAGCACTTTCGCGAGGACATCGTTGGCAACAAGATAGTCACTCAGTTCTTTGCCTACCATATCGTTCGCCGTGGCGACCTTATTGACGTAGTGTACGGAAAACACAAGGAGTCGATGGAGGTAAGCGGAGGACCATCTTTGCCAAGCCAGAATTGCATCCAGTACAACGGCAATCTCTTCGCCGTGTGGCCACCGGCATCTCCACACAGCAAGACCTCTTCAGGGGACATGAAGGGTTTGACCGAGGAGCTTCCTCCAGGGTGGCAGATCGTTGATTCGTCTCAAGAAGGCTTCGACGGCATCCGGCAATGGGTGATAGCTCCGTACGGGTGGCACACAAGTTGCCTCTTGACCCGTGGCCCAAACGGCCAGCTGCAAGGATGGAAGACACCTGGTTGGTCCTGCGACAATGCTGGAGAGCAATGGAAACCTGACAAGATGGAAAACTACATCGAGAAAAAGGACGAGTCCCGCTTCCACTTCAGGCTCTCCAGTCTTCGCCTCCTGATCCAGGCCCATCCATCGGCCAACCACGAGCTGGTGAACAACTGGAAGCGTTACGTGCAGCTTTCAGCTCAGCACGAGTGGGCTCAGCGCTTGGGCATGCCGCAAGGGCCACAAGTAGAATCCCTAAGCCGGCTATAGGGAAACTTCAGGCCTGGAGAAATGATCCATCGAGGCGTAGAGGCAATGACATCTTCCAGGGGTGGCCCAGCCACAGGGGCAAGTTGCCAGCAGCCACCCTAAGTCATTGCACAGTGAAATGGTTTGATCATTTAAGACTTAAGATATTTTAAGATAACACTCCAAGATATTTCAAGTAGATGATTGGATTGTTAGGCTGGCTCACAAGGTTGTCAGCCAACAGGTAGTTGGCAGTCGCTGGATGTGCAAAAACGTGGCGGAGAAATCGAGGGAACGAAGCACAACCGAACATTGAACGCCCAAATAGCTAGAATAGCAATCATTTAGCACTATTTGGAGATTGGATTTTACATTCTTTGGAGGTTGCTATACTGTCACTTGATTAGGGTCCAGGGGTAGCCACAGGGTTCCTCCAGGTTGCATGATGCGGCACACGGATTCCGTGGAGATGACAGCGCCCCTGTGCCCTGCCTCAGTTGTTGTTGGACGGGTTGGTGGATGACCCTCGGGGAACATTGACGGAGTCAGCAGCTCAGCGAGTCAGCAACTACGAGTCAGCGGATGGGGTGGTACCATAGATTGGGGTGTGTTCATTTGTTAAATCCACTCGTCCAGGATTGATATCTGGTATACCGGTATACCGGTCTACCCATGTGTACCAGACATGTATGTAATTGGGAGACTGCACAACTTGTCTTCGGATGAGATAGGTCAAAGAGAAAGGAGACTGCATGCACTCACAAGCGTAAACATATTAACTGAGAGAGCAGCCGTTTGGAACAGGTTTTGACATCATCAATTGAATCGATTGAATTGATGCTGCAGGATGATTCAAATTCGAATATCGTTTTTATACTTATGCCCCCAAAACGTTTTCTTCTTTTCGGTGGCCCAGCCACTCTGTTGTAGCCATTTGCCCTGTGTTGCTGTGAGCCCAGGTTGTCATCTTTGGTTTTGCCACTGATTCTGCGGCCCAGCTCAAGTGGCGGGTGGGTGGGAGTGGTCTCAACCTTTACGAGAAAAGGAAGCATTGATTGCGCAAACAGGTCAACCCAACAGTGACCATTGAGATGCACAGTGGATGGGTTCATATTCTTCCCAGCTTTGGATACCAAGGAAGGATTGTACAGAGCCTTGGTCGAATTCATGCTTCAACTTTGCAACTGATTTGGATTTATAGTGTTCTGCCAGCATGTTTCCCGTGCCGCAGCAAACCCAGGACTGTATCCACGACAATGCCGAATGGGGTCTTGACAGGCGGCTTGCATTGCGGACACATTGACACATTGATATGTCGTTTTGAAACTGCGGACCAAACTGCGTCCCAATGCAACAACTTAGATTGCATGGAGGTTTGGGTCCAAATGCGTTTGACCAAACGAAATGTTGGATACTCAGAGAAACAAGATCCACCCTGTCCCATCTTTGGGTCCGGTTCGTTTTGTGCCCCCCTGCTCCAACTGGGTCACGAAACGCTGGCATGGCAGGGTCTGGTGCAAAATGGCATCTGAACGCTTCTCTGTCTCTGCAACTTGGCATGAAATGTCCGGAGGCCCTAGGTCGAAGTTGATGACCCCCCAAAAAACCGGAGCTTGATCTTTTTTGGCGCTCAAGCGCGCAATGTTGGGGTCCACATTTTTGACTGACACCCGGTTGGGAATCTTGTGGAGACCAGCCGGTTGGACTTTTTAATTATCTTTCGATTTTCATCATTTTCATCTATTCCTTGGGATGACGATCCCAAGTGACCCATGTGCATCTGCTTTGGAGTTTCATCTCAGGCCTGCACCCTGCTGGATGCCACGCCCGTGCGTCACTTGGATTGGCACACGGCCAAAGTGACCCCCGCCTTCTAAGACGCCGAGAAGAAGGTGAAAGCCAAGTCCGGAAACCCAGCAGCCGCCGGTGGACGAAGATGTGGCTTGGGGGGCATGGTGGAAATGGATCAGAAGATTTTGGTCAATTTTGTTATGAAGTTTTCCAACCCCCTTCTGCGAAAGACATGGCTTTGTCTGGAAATGGGGTAGATCCTAAAATGCAAACTTTGAGGAGGACAGCGATTTTCTAAACCACTGGATTTTTTTGGTATGTACCCATCAAACCCTTTAAATGGAATGACTGGGATGTCTGGAAGCCCCACCTTTTTTCCATCTTGTTTGGGGCGTGGAAAATCAAAACCAGGAATACAACTACAAGGGAAAAAGCTTGTTGAGACCCCCTGCAGCTGTTCATTGGAGAGAGTCGTCGTTTCCTTTTGTTGCTCGCTCTTTGAGGGATCCAGGTCAGGTAGTCAGAGGAGTCGTCTTGATTGGTCCGTTTCTGCCAACAAGGGAGAGTTGATAGGGGTGGTAGTGTACCATCCGTAATCTCAAATCGTCAAGGCGCTGTCGCGGAGCGACAGCAAAGAAGACCACGAGATCAATGTGCTTGGATGCTTGGTGAATTTAGCGGAGTTTCGTGAAACTTGTGCAAATTGTTCGATATTACTCTACGAACAATTTGAATCACCGAGTGAATGGTGCACATGTCAACTATCAATAGGTATCAACAGGTTGAGGATCTCTTTCTACTTCAAAGGCAACAAGCAAAGGTGTCAATTTCCTTGTGTCAAGTTCCGACAAATAATAACCCGACCCCGGGAAGCCCATCAGCAACCACAGGAAAGCCAGATTCATGCTGCTTGGCTGAAATTGTGGTTGTTCTTGCTTGTGTGAATTGGACACGGTTCAACCTTCGAAGACTTGATGAGTTGCAGTTTCTGGTGATTCTTGGCAGTAAATGAACCATTTCTGCTTCTGAAAGCCATCACTCCTCGAGCCTAGAACCATCCCCGGAGTTGTTCGGCCCTTTTTGTGCCCATCCGGTTCCCCAATCAGATGCTCCGGTCCAGCTTCCACTTGGCGAGCGGAACAAAACCAGCGCTGCATGGTGGACTTCTAGTATGGCTTCTCCTCTTGGGCCTCGCTACAGGTGGAGCATCTCCTCAGGTGCATGGGGACAGTTTCTGGGCAGATGGTCACAGCGGCACGGACGCGAGATCGATGGAAGATCTTCTTTCAGCTTTGCAGTACGGTCCACAGGCCGTGCGCAAGATCATGGCGATGCTTGGGCCCAAAGGGCACCGTTCTGGGACTTGGCCTCCTGGAAAGACAGTCAAAATCGCCTTCCAGGAGAAGGACACCGGGAAAGACCCCAAGATTTTTCCGTGGAAACCCGAAAGTGAAGTTTCCTTTCGTGAGATCATCATGAAACAAGCCGCCATTGGAGACTTTGAGGTCTCTTATCAGGACAAAGATGGAGACAGGGTACAATTAGATGCCACAAAGTCGGCCATTGAAGCATTCCTTGCCGGTCACGACCAGCACCCCAGCCCCAAGCTGCTGGTTGAGTGGCGCCCCCGCACAACAAGCGAGATCCTCCAAAGCAAATTGCAGGATGCCAAAAGCTGGTTGACTGGAGGAGGCGGTGCCACAGATCAAGCTGTAAAAGATGCACAGGAGAAGGTGGAAAAGGAGGGTGGAAAGATCACTGTGACCTCTGGTTCGGGGCGAAGCTTGGTTGATCACAAGGGCTACAAGAAGGAAGATTGGCCTGAGGCAGTGAAAGGGCTGGCATTTCAGATGGGACTTTCCGAAGATGAAAGAGAAGCATTGCAGAGTGCAGGACTTTGCGAGGACGGAAAAGCTCAGCACTTTCGCGAGGACATCGTTGGCAACAAGATAGTCACTGAGTTGTCTGCCTACCACATCGTTCGCCGTGACGATCTCATCGACGTGGTCTTTGGCAAACACATGGAGTCCATGGAGGTAAGCGGGGGAGCAACATCTTTGCCAAGTGAGAACTGCATCCAGTACAATGAAACTCTCTATGCAGTGTGGCCTCCGGCATCTCCACACAGCCAGATACAAGGGAACGACATGAGTGGCTTGACCACCGAGATTCCTTCAGGGTGGCATATTGTGGATTCGTCTCAAGAAGGCTTCCACAGCATCCGGCAACGGGTGATAGTTCCATACGGGTGGCACACAGATATTCTCCTGACCAGTGGCCCAAACGGCCAGCTGCAAGGATGGTTCGCAGGTGCACATACCAGGGTGGGAGAGCCATGGACACCTTCCAAGATGGATGACTACATTCAGAAAAAGGATGAGTCCCGCTTCCACTTCAAGTCTTACAGTTATCGGCTCCTGATCCAGGCCCACCCATCTGCCAACCACGAGCTGGTGAACAACTGGAAGCGTTACGTGCAGCTTTCAGCTCAGCGCGAGTGGTCTCAGCGCTTGGGCATGCGACATGGAGGAACCATCGAGGCGTAGAGGCAATGACATCTTCCAGGGGTGGCCGAAACACCGTGGCAAGTTGCCAGCAGCCACCCCAAGTCTTTCTACAGCGAAAGAGTTCAATGATTTTAAGAATAACACTCCAATTTTCAAGTAGATGATTGGATGATTTAGGCTGGCTCACAAGGGTGTCAGCCAACAGGTAGTCCACAGACCACTGGATGTGGAGAAAAATAGCGGAGAAATCAGGGAACAAAGTTCTATCGAATGTAGAAAGACAAAATAGATGCAAAAGTTAGCTACCACTATTGCGGGAATTTACATTTCTTTCTTCTGGGGGTTGTTTATTTTAGAATATCAGTTGATTGGGGGTCCGGGTAGCCATGGGGTTCCCCCAGGTTGCATGATGCGGCACACGGATTTTGTAGAGATGACAGCGCCCCTGTGCCCTGCCTCAATGGTCTGGGGGTGGATGGTGGATGGTGGATGAAGGTGCCATGCATTCATTTCTTCATTGGGGTGTGTTCATGTGTTATCAGTTTTTGGATACTTGTTGTCACACGGAGACTGCTCTCTTCAGATGTCATAGGGAAGGGAAGCTGCATCCAATCATGAGAGAACTTGGCCACGCTGCAAGGGCTTTGAATATCATCGGTGGATGCAACATGATTCATGCTTGGCATCCTTTATTTGAATGAGTTCCTCCATGTACTCTTTCTTATTCGTCCCCAATCCATTTCAGATTTAAGTTCCATTTGCTAATTTTTTAGCATCCAAAAATATTCAGTATGCATTTGGGGATGGTTGAAAAGCATCAAACTCCTGAAATTGATGGTTTGATGCCTGAAAATTACAGTTTCTATGGCTTCACTGGTGCCCCCCAAGTTCTGGTGTAGCCTCCCTCTGTTGCTGAGAGCCAAGGTTATGATCGTTGGTTTTGCCACTGATTCTGCGGCCCGGCTCGAGTATCAGGTGGGTTGGGAATGGTCTCAAACTTCGTTGGCATTTGCTGTTGGAAAAAAGGAACACATTCAGTTGAATCCAGCACTCTTCAGAATCAATTTCATCATTGGTGAGTGTTGAGATGTGAACGCGCTGCTTTCATTTTTGTTCCCAGCTTTGGATACTAAGGAAGGATTGTACAGAGCCTTGGTCGAATTCATCACTGCTGAAGATTCTGGCATTTGATGTGGGATTGTGCCGTTTTTTGATTTCCAGTGCCAACAGCAAACCCAGGACTGTATCCGCGACAACGCAGAATGGGGTCTTGACAGGCGCCTTGCATTGCGGTCACATTGATATACAGCAAATGCAAAGATTGGATTGGAGCTTTGGGTCAAAATATCCCTTTGACCCCGCAAAACAATGGATGCTTTAAGAGCTAAGAGCGACCTTGACTCATCTTTGAGTCCCGGTCATCCTTGTGGTTCCCTCCTTTAATTGGCTCACCAAACCCTGGCATTGCAGGGTCTGGTGCAAAATGGCATCTGAACGCTTCTCTGTCTCTGCACCTTGGAATAAAGGGTCAAAACTGATGACTCCTGGTCGCGCATCTTGACAGAACCCAGTTGGAATCTTGTGGGCACAAACGCGATGGATCAAAAGGTCTTGCAAAATCTCTTGTTATGAAGTTTTCCCAACTCCCTTTTGCGGATCAAAAGGTCTGGAAATGGGGTAGACCCTCGAATGAAAACTTTGAGGAGGACAGTGATTTTCTAATCCACAGAATTTTGGGCTCTTTACTTAATCCTTTGGACAACCATTTCTACTGGATGACTGGAATGACTGGGACGCCCCACCTTTTCCCCATCTTTTTTGGGGCTTGGGCTTGGCAACATCGATGCCGAGGTATGGGAAATACTGGGCTCAAGTGAGAAACCTGGACTGCATGCTGGCGCATGAGCAACGTCGGGTGACGCCTCTCGGCAGAAGTGGCGGATCAATCTGGGGTAGGGTGTGCGGGGTGTGAGGCAAACTTGCGTACCCAACTACCCAACAAAAAACTGGGATGGTCAATGCTAAACATGGTCCAGAGGTTCTGGTTTGACCTCAAATTATGCACAATCAATTTCCAAACAAAGATTTCTTCAATGAAAGGGTGTTCGTTCACTTTGGGATATGTGGGTCCCACACGGAGGATCGATGGCCATGGCAATATCAGGGAGAAGTGAGATGCAGTGTAGGATGGGCCAAAGGTGCCTGGGACGCCTTAGAAGAAGACACATCTTTCCTGTGGTCACTGGAGCGTAGCCATTGATATTTCTTGTTTGGTCTCCAGGTCAGTAATAGAATGATCTTGTGATCTGGTTGGCGGTTTCAGACATCTTGTTTTTCCATCCAGCAACGATTATATATAATGATCCCAATTGACTGCATATAATCTACGTATATGTGGGTAGTATGGATTGTGGGGTCTTGGTCATCTCAATGGACTCAACTTCAAGGTGCTAGGCTCACAAGACCGAGTCCAAGAGCCGCGGAAAAAGCTGGAAAAAGTGTGCGGCCGGTGGGTCATCCCAGAATTGGTGCAGGGGAAAGGGTCTCCAGTGGTGTGGCTTTTAGCAACTTTCGTAGCGATTCTCGTGCCATTTTGGTGTTGGACCAGTTACTGAGGAAAATCTGCCGCAAACCTTTTGTGTTGGATGGTAGACTTGGAAAAAACCTATGGCTTCCTGCAATAGTTCAGTTGAGATCATGGTTGTATCCTCCTGAACCACCAAGTGGAGTTGCATTAATTAAGGTGCATCTCAACCCAGTGACAGTGGATTGTGCAGACTTGGCTGGTGGCACATCCTGTGGCTCCGCAGGACAGGTCAACGAAGTGAGATGGGGAAGCTACGACCACGTAGCATATGTAGCTGTTGGGGTCTGGGTGCGTGTGCAATGGAAAGCCGATTGCCGCGAAAAAGTTGCTGCTCGCTGGGCTGCTGAGCATTGACTGACACTTCCTCTTGCTTTGGATTGCCTAAAAGCAGTCAACAGAAGCTCTCACCCCTCTGGAATTTCAGGATTCACAGACCCATTGCATGATCTCGGCTATGATCGTGGCCTGTGCTTCAAGTGTCTGGCTGAACCGCAGATCTCAAGGGGGTTCATTTGCAGATTGGGGCGACGGCGCGGAGATTGCGAGAGCCATGTCAAGTCAGAACATGGAACAGCAGCGCATGCGCGGAATGCTGCTTGGCTTTGGCCAGATCAGACGGCCGAGTTCCATGTGAGCTACTGCTACTTCTGTTTGATGGCTATTGGTTTGATGGTGGTATGGGGTTGTACTAATCCCATCGCCCTAACATTCAATGCCTCCCAAACAACGGACCCCTGGTGGAATGGATCGGATCTGTTCGTGAATTGGGGTCCCATCAATATGAGGTATATGTCCAATTGGATTGGTTAATTGATAATGGGAATATCATAACATATTTGGTTGATGTAAGTGGTCCCATCATATTTATATACATCCCTATTTCATGATGATGAAACCATGTGAAATCCCCATGTGAATGAAGCCTTTTTCCGAGCCGAGGCTGGAACCCCTCCAAGAAAAGGACGTCCGGGACGGGATGATGGCAGCGATGCACCTGGCAGGAAGAAACTGGAAACTGATCTCAGGCTTTTGCCTGGAGAAAAACTGCCATGGAACTTTGGAACTTTCTCAAGATTTTTGCTTTGGCGATGTTTGGCAGATCATTTTCCTGTTGGACTGGCTGTTTTTGGAAATTTCATTTTTGGTTGCTTAGTGGCCGGGCCGGCGAGGACCCTGAAATTTCCCAAATTGTGACGTACTCCAAATTCGTGGCGGGGAACTTAGATTTGAAGTGGTGAAGCTGGTGCAGTTCACTCTCCAGATCAGGTGCTTGTTAGAATGTCAAGGCCCACAGGTCACCCCTCAACGAAAATGGGATAAGTGGCCGATTCAACCTCAACCCTGGTAGCTTCTTCACCTCAACATCCCCCAGCACTTTCTGAAGACGTCACCCCGAACGAAGAGTCCCCACGAATAAATGCTGGGGAGACAGGGGACCGCGCCCAGGTTGCTTATTTCTTGCAGCAAGATGGTGCCAGCCCGGGCTGGCGAAAGGCCAACATCGAAGGGCCAGTGTATCTGATCAAGAGAAAAAACGCTCCCTTGTATCTTGGGATGCAGACAGAGCTTTCTTTTTGCATGAAAAGATGTCAGAAATTCTCGATTCTGCCGCAATGTTTCAGAGAGTTTAACCGCTGTATGAACCCTGTCTTGAACTAAGTTATCAGATCATAGTCAAGAACCAATTCAGCAACAGCGACCTGATTGACAACCTGCAGCTCGTCCGCACTTGCGTTGTATGCCCCCACCATCAATCAAAAGTCTTCCGACAAGACATCCATTTGGTTTTGTCCGAAAAATTGGACACCCCCAAATCACAGCATTTATGAAAAACATATATAAATATGCATATATGTGTATATATACACCTATCAAAAATTGTCATTTTGGTTTTTACAACATTTTTGCTGATTAAGAATTGTGGGCCCCGACGTTTGGAGGCGATCAGTTGGTACAGACTGGCACGAAACCAAGGCATCCTGATTGGGAGCTTGACTGTCCGGCGACCCAGACACCGCGGCTCAACCTGGTTGGGAAAGTGGCCTGTGACCCTTGGTGGCCCTGGTGGCCCATCACGGCCCGTTAGCCAGGTCAGAAGAACTACATCTTCTACAAGATTGAGGACACGTGGCGCCCTCAGGCACTGGACCCAACAGGACAGATCTTGACTTTCAAGCGTTTGCAGCAAAAATTGATCAAATGCCCTACTGACCCCCTGTATCAGTTATGTGAGTTATAGTTATGCTATAGTTATGTTCACATAGAGCCATTCACCCCTCCCCGTTTTCCAGTTGATGGTTGAAGGCTGTTTGACACCTAAGGAAGCAGCAGATTCGAGGCCTGTGGTTCCACAATGATGCGGAGCGGGTGAAGATTGAAACCATGCTGGAGCAAACCATGGCCACTTGGCGAATGAGCACTGCCCCGTGGATCCCGCGGGGCATGAGGATTCAAGACCCCAAGGAACCACAAGTGGGTTTGTCTATCCAAATGGTTCGTCATTATTTTCCGTATCGAAATGGCAATTTCGAGGTACCCCGACCATTTTGGACAAAGCCAAGTACCGGTCTTTCTTTTGTCTTGCAGTAACACCAGCTATTTCTTTCGGTACTCCCAACCTTCACCCATAAATTGAGCAGATGATCATACTGCCCAAGAGTCCAAGAGCCCGATTTTCTGTTTGCCCACCAGACTCAAGAGCTCTGGCTGTGACTGAAAAGCACTGGAGAATTCGAAGTGTTGCAAGAGTTCAACATGTTTCTAAACTTTCCGCCCACATCATGACCAATGTTGTGAGCTAGTGGGTTTCTTGTTGAATCATCTGTTTGGTCGGTGCCATCAGGAAGAGCTTCGCAGCAAGCCAGAGAAACCGGACCCTCGAAGAAGTTGGAGGGTGGGATCCAACTGAGCTCAACTGGCAGCCGAAATGTTTGAACATATATTACATTGTCTTTAAAGCCTTGCAGTTCCCATTTCCCATTATCATTTACGGAAATTCATGGAAATTGTCAATCGGGAAAATCAAACATTACTAATGGGAAATTGTGACCTCAAATCATAATTAGTGGGTGCTTGTTTAGTTGGGAATATCAACCTTACGACTGGGAAATCAACCTTTACTTTTTTGGAACCTGACTAGATAGTTGAGGATATGATTCATTTTTCACAGGACAAAAAGCTTGGCATTTCGGTGCCCCCCCAAAAATATTGTATGGTGAGGTGAGGTCCTTCCTAAGCATTCAAAGTGTTATCTCAAAAAGTGTTATCGCATGACACATAGATTGAGTTGACCGAGGCTTTTCCCATTAAAACCTCCATTCATACAATTGAAATGGATAATTTCCATGATTTTCCATAAATGATCGTGGGATTTTCCCATTCAAAACCTTCATTTCTAGGGGACAATCGGTTGATTTTTCCCATGAAAACATCTTCACCCAGGCCGTGCCGCCTGTTCAACGAGAGGGGCCTTCTGCGAATGGCGATTCCCAGCTCCTTGGGCCCGACGTCTCCGGGGGAGGTCCCCATCCCGTCATGGGGGGGTAGCCCCTGAAATCATCCAAGTCCTGGATGACTATTTGGGGGGTTCCATAAATGGGCCCCAGCAGCTGGATGGTTTATAAATGTTTATGTCATGGAAGATCCGATCAGAATGGATGATTTGGGGGTACCCCCATCTTGGGAAGAGAGGGGCTTGTTTCTTTTTTTTTGTTGGTTTGGTTTCAACCAATTGAAGCTGTATTTCCAGTCGAAAAGGCTTGTGTATGTACAACAAAAACCAGAATATTACTTCAGAGCATGTAATATATTTGCAACAAAAGAACAACGAATATATAATATCTACAAACAATCGGTAGTTTCAGCGCTGGCAACAAGCCTTTCTGTTTAGGAAACCTCCATTTTATGTATTGAAAACCATGGCGACTTGGGGATCCCCCACTTTAAGAACCCCAAAGGTGGGGAACCAACAATCTGTGCATGTTTTCCTGGTCATTCAGCGACATATCTTCAACCCTACCATGGTGATGTTGAGAACATGGAGGTGCTGCTGATGACGACACATATATGAATATTATATGAATACCATGTGTGGATATGTATATAGAACAATGACTCTCAGTCTCTCTCTCTCTCTCTCCCCATATGTGTATATATATATATATGTATATGTATATATATATATACACACATATAATTGATATAATAGTTAAAAAATCCTTGTACGTGTATATGTTGATCTTCTTACCATTCTAGATTCCCCAGCATCCTTTGAGTCCCGACTCCAAGGTTGGGCCGCGATGATCCAGCAACTTGCCGAAATGCGGGTTGCCAATGGCTGATATCCCAACCCAACCACGGTTTTGGGAGCTGAGGTTGGCGTTTTCAACATGTTTTCAATATTTTTCAACTGCGCAGTGAAAGTTGTGTATCATCATGAAAAACAAGAAACAATAGAAAAATAACAGTAGCATCGCAGTCAGCTACCACCAGCCCTTCCCTGGACTTTGGGCACCATGATGCCTAGCTCTGAGGACACCGTGGTGGTGAGCAGGGATTCCGTGAAGTCAGTGCTTCAGGAACTTGCAAATGATGATGACTTTGTGACAATGGTTTGGCAGCCCCTCGGCGATATATCAGAACTTGTTCGATTCCAAGAAAGGTGAAGTTTTCTAAAGGGTGGAGGTCACCTTTGAATTAGTGTGGCCTGAAACTGCTGGAACCAGCCGTGACATTTGGTGACTTTGAATATTTTTTTGGTCAAGTCGAACACCAGATCATCAGGGGTCATTGCATGTCGAGAAGTGGCTTCTCCACGCCCCCAAGGAAACTGAAATCGAAACCGAGTATGTGATGCTCAGCACTCAGTTGGGATGGATCTTTGGTGCTTAAACTTGGATCATGAGATGGGAACAGCGAGACCAAGTGACATCAACTTTTGCCACGGTCTCATCAACACACTCCGCGGCCATGGCCTTGGAAAACATCACCCGCGCTGAGGAGAATCTCTGATTCTGCGGCATTGGTTCCCCGTCAATGCCAGCATGGGGAATTTTATTAGGCGACCACTCATCCCGCCGGTAGGCAACTTTTTGCTCTGAGAAAACAAGACTGCTAAAAATCTGGACCGGAGGTTTCCCCATAGCAATTCGTTTCGATACTTGTTCTTGATTGAAATGGACCTGCAGAAACCATGCAATGCTATGAAACGCAACATCCAACTGACCTCATGTCCAGCTCTGGTCGCATGGAGTTCGATTCAATTCGAGCTACGTTTCGCTGTTTGGGCCACGCCATAGAGCCTCAATAAGTCTCTCTGTGGCGCACCAGAGGGGCCACTCCTGCCCTTGGCCGCAGCTAGATGGGCGGCTGCTGGGATCTCTGGCAAAGCAACATTTGATTTGACCACACAATACCAGAGTTATCCTTCATGATTCTCCAATGAGCTACGACCACCAGTATTTCTTGTGTATCCTGTATCCATCAGTCATATATCAGTCATATATCAGTCATATATCAGTCATATATCAGTCATAAACATTCATAAGCAATTTATATGATATATAATTATATATACATATATATATATATGTATATAAAATCACGTACAACTATGTGGCACTTAAAAGATGTTATGTTCCATCCGTGACCGTTCTCTTGGACGGCTCCGCCTCCGCGGCTCCTGGGGATCTGGCAGGAGTCGACTAAAGTAAGTCTCACAGAAGCATCAGACCCGGTTCAATGCTACAAGTGCAAAAGGCCTCAGTGGGTCATCTTACCACAGTGAAATTGGATCTTACCAAGATGATTGGATAGAAAACTTAGCTATTGAGAGGGATTAAAGACCCAATAGATTTGCAACTGTTCGAATTTTAGCTAATGTTTTTTTGTTGAAAGGGAATTTAACTGCTAGCAGGATTTTGCCACATGGGTTTGTTCAACGGGATGCTCATTCAATGAGCATGGGAGTGAAACTACAGTAGGGATGATCATCAACAATAAAGCATGGGTTTGCCCAAAAATGCGGGATTTATCCCCAAGCTGTGGCAATTTTGATGGGGAAGGGGTGATGAACCATGGAATTTAGGGGTAGCCCTATTTTGGGACAATCCAAATCTGTGGGTGAGTGGAGTGTTTGGTGGTTTCAACTATTTTGGTCTTGTTCACAACTAGTTATTTTGATGAGAAACCCTGAAATTTATGGGATGAGTCGAATCTACCAAACAGATGACTCGGTCAAGATGTTGGGGATTTACGCGGCTTTCATCCCAAGAAGAGGAAGACAGGATTCATCGTGAGATTGACACCTCAAACATTGCCTGGATTGCAGGGGTCAGGTGTTGTTTCACTTGAGAATGCAGGGGGCCATTGTAAAAATTCCTTCCAACCAGCCAAACCTTCTCTGCGGATCGGCTCCAGAAAAGTCAATGGGCCAAAAGGGAAGAACCATGGCTGCCTGCAATTGAGCGTTGACTGCGGGGTGGGTCATGGACTTTGTGTGGCGACCTCGGTGAAGAAATGATGTTCGAATGGCAAAGCAGTGAACTCGAATGGCAAAGTGTGATCAGAACGGCCAGAATGACCTGAGCCAAATGTTGAGGCCCAAAAGTACAAGGTTCTGGACTCAGCTTGTGTGGCATTGGAGACTTTGTAGACTTTGGCGGTGATTTCTTGGTCAACTTCTATTATACCTTGTTGCTTCAGGTCTCAACATGATGACGTGCCAGGGTCCGGCTTCCCTCTGGCCAATTTGGGTTGTGGAGAATTGTTGAGACACACCTCACAAGAACAGGTGCTTTTGCGTCAGTGCCTGATATGTCTAGTTCTCTATGAGTCAATTGGCCAAAGCATTGATCCCCAAAGAGTGCTGGTGGGTATAGGTCAAAGTCATCAGTGTCTGAAACTGCCCCCATTCTTTTGATCAAATCATCGTTTTATACGCAAGACAATCCATTTTAACCCTCGGAACTCACAATCAGCCACAATGTCTCATCCTTTTAGGGTGCCTATGCCCGCCATTTGTTGGTTCTTGGTGACTATCCCAGACATGGCTTAAGTTAAGTTTTGCGGGAACCTCTTTTATTTGTGCTTCTGAAAACCAGGGTTTCAACCGCTGTATTGTGGTCCGTTCAAATCCATTGACCATGTCAACTGCAAATAGATCCTACGAAGTGATCCATTGACTGCGTCAACCGTAAAAAATCCCATCAAGTTACGCATTTTGGAACCAAATTGGAATGGTTTCAGTTTCAAAGCTATATGTATCATATCATTGTGGCGGAAATGAACATCCATCTACCAGCTATTTTGGGGTTCACAAAGGTACCAGGGCTTTCACCCATAGCCTGATTTTGAGGTTCAGCGATCCCCTGGAGGAATGGCCGCAGCGGGGGAGCTCAGCGAATACCTACATGTCATCATGGTGATTGGGTGTAGACACCCTGAATCCTAAAAGTGATATTTCATGATATTTATATTCATGACATTTACCGAATTGATATTTTTAAATTTCACGATATTATTCACTCCAGTGGTTGGAAGGGAGCTAAAGAGCCACGGGTATCCATATTCCCTGTGAAATGAGGAGCCAGTTGGAGCCACGAATGGAGTTTCCCAACCACATGATAGTTTATCTACATGTATATAGATTTTCCCTTAACCCAATCCAGTGATACATCCTTGATATCTAGTTTTCACCCTCCAACAACGGTGTTTTTGTTGCTTCCAGGCAACGCATCTATGGAGACTTCTACAGGGAGCCAGTGGAAGACGTCACGCGAGGTGCAGCTGATATTTTGACCATGGCTGCCATGGGTGCCATTGAGAGTCCATTGGGGGAATTTTGGGATGGTGTGTATGGAATAAGGAATGACCAAGATGCGTGGGTTGAGTGGGGGGGTTCTTACTTATGATGTTCTACCAGCATATTGGTTGTTTCTTTTGTGCTTTTCATAGCCATCACTACCATCCTGGGCCTAGACCCCAGGATCCCACAGGCCTCATCAAATCAGGGGGCCCATTCAGAACACATGGGGTCCCAAAGGCCTCAGGATTTGTTGCCCCCCATCGAGCCGGCAGATGACCCAGAACTGGCTCATAAATATGGAACCCATCGATCTTAGATGGGTTTTTTCTTGGACTTCAAAGCTGACGTTCACCGGGGGGTTTTCGGGTCGCCTATCTTTAGACAACCCCCAGGGACCGTGGCTCAGGCGTTTCTTTCGCCGAGGGGCTGGAGCCAGCTGGAAGCTGAACGAAGGGACAAGCTGAATGGGGAGGTGGGTAAACCAATTGAGATTGGGATAAACCCACATATGGTTTGGTCTGAAAATGGGGTATTTCCCCCCAAAGAAATGGTTATGAAATCCTAAGGAAACTGATCAGTGGATGGAAAATGGGATACCCAATTCTCAGACAAAGTCATATTGTGTATAGAGGATCTAGTTCCCCAGAACTGGAGATTCATTCACTTAAGCTGGCATCAAAATGCGGAGCTGAACCTCAAACTTGGCTGGTTATGCAGCCAGGGCCATCCCTTACAAGGCATGCGACCACTGTTCGACCGAGGTTACTGGCTTCAAGTTTGGTGGTGACTACTACCGTGAGAACGAAGACGTCTTCAAAGGCTGGCAGATTTTTTGTGGACTTCACTCCACCTTGGCATCATGGTAACATTCTTGTTCTGTCCGATACTTGGGAGGCAGCTAAGGAGCTACTAAGAGTTTCCTAACCATGTGACAGTGTTTCAACCTTTCTAGCCTTGCTATTTTCTGTTTACCAAACTTCATTGGGTCACAGGTGACAATTTCAATGAGCACCGACAGCTCATCCCAGCCGATCAATCTTAGTTGGAGGATGTACTCCCAATTTATTGCAATTTCCAGGGAGACATGATAAACCATGCAGGAAGTGCCCACCCCCAGCCTTGTTTGTTGGTTTATAACCTCATCAGACTAATAGACTAATAGATACATCTACCAAAAATCTAATCTTATCAGCCTGACATAAACGAATGTAGGAACCTATCGAACTTGGGGTTTCCCCAGGACCCCCCCTGCGAGGCTTGACACTGGAGCAGTTGCCCGAGGAAAATTTGTTTGGCCTTGACAACGACCAAGGCTGGATGACTGGTGGTTGCCTCCACCCTTTCGGGATACCCTCTGGTAAACTAACAGTTTGCTATTGAAAATGGCCATAGAAATAGTGGATTTTCCCATGAAAAATGATGATTTTCCATAGTTATGTTAGTTTACCAGAGGGTATTCTATGGGATTTAATGGAGATAGGTCAGTCAATCAATATGATACCGATTTGTTGGTTGATGATTGGTTCGGGGGTTACTAACCTATCCTTAATGTAATTTTGGACTGTCATCATCCATCAATGGTGGCAATCCCGTTTGAACCAACCAGGATAAAACTGAATAACAGCACAATTGTTTTGGTCAAAATTCATTGACCCAAGGATCGAACAGATCAGCTGGCTACTTTTGGGTATGGTCACACCTTTTGCATGATTCCATTCATTTGGGGAGATGAACCTCCACAACTGCCAAATTTCGAGGTGAAAACCAGTGTACACAGTTGAAACACAACTGTTCAGGTGCTTCCACGTGCATTTTTACCATTGTTCCGGTGATACATTCCTTGTCAAAAAGACATTGGGTCAGGTCTCCCATCCCCGAACCCGCTATAGCTGGGTCCCAAATATGTAGTTTTATCCCCTACACCATGATTTGGAGGGGTGTTTAATATCAATGCGGGAAGGCATTCCTGGGGATTAATAGGGATTCATGGGGATTAATCAGGATATACAACCATCAATCCCAGATTTTCATGAGATATACTATAAACTGATGATCAAAAACCCATCCAACTTTGGATCGCAAATCACTTGACACCCTGGAGGCACCAAGAAGAATCCTCCCTGGTCCTGGGGCAGCGCCACCACTGCCGCAACCGAGAAGAGTTTTGATGAGGGACTGGCCTTCCAGGTGGAAAAAAATGGTGGAGGGATTTCATCCACAAAAAATTGGAAACTTGCACAAACTTGCACTTTAATAGGGAAGATGCTGATAATTCACTTGGATTTGGGGGTGCCCCATTTTAAGAAAAATCTAAATGCAGGAGGGGAACTGGTGGAAGCCTCATGTTGGACTGAATAAAGCCGAGAAACATTGTAAATAGATCCGACAAGAGCAGGGAGAAGACTGACAAATGGGGGGGAACACGGCGAAGAAAGCTGGGGATGAACCAAGAAAATTGCAGTAAGTCTATGTAGCCAAGTTCAAGCACCATATATTGTACCTCAGTGACCCCGATGCCAAACTCAAAATCAGTCACTGGAGGAAGGATTACTCCAGGACACCCACGGATTGGCTTGGTGGAGTTTGGGGTTCCTGATTTTGACACTCAATCCAATTGTTTCAATTGTTCCTTCAATCTGTTCTTGCACTGATATCTAAACCTCCTATAGAATGAAACCCAGTTTGTATAGCTGGATCGGACACTTGTTGACAACGAAGTCAGACGTGAAAAGGAAGCCTCAAACTAGATCTATCATTGGAACTTGCAACTTTCATCAACTTTCAAAGTTTAGTGTCAGGAAAAAGAAACACACACACACACACACATCCCAAAGATCTCTCCGATAATCTTTACATAGATATGGAACCCCCACCCATTTATAGATGATTTGCCCGTTAAAAAAAATATCAATTTTCCTCCAGATCCAGATCATTTTCTGGGACCAGGTCCAGCCTCCTAGCCAGCTCAGCCAGGCCCCCTTCCTGGGCCCTGAGCGTTCCGGGAAGTCCAGCCTTGTCGACTCGATCCCATTCTTTGAGGCACTTGGGGAGACATGGGGAGACATCAGTTCCAAGAGGAAGATTTCTGTGAACTTCAGTGATTCATTTTTTTTTTGCTTCGTTTTTCTGGTCAGAACTGGCGATCAATTGGGGGTATACCACATTTTCAGACACACCCATATGGGTATGGGATGGATTATGGAGCAACAAGCAATGATTGGATGTGGCAATACTCAAAGTCACCAACATTTGTGGTTGCCTCGGTCCCAAATTTGGACCGAAACATGTATGTAGTTGGTGCATGAGAAAGCAATAGTTCAATAGAATAGTCCCTAAATTGATCGAAAGGAGCATTGATTTTCACTGTTTGTAGGACACTGATGAGAAGGAAGCGCAATGTAATCTCAAAAGAATCCAGCATTTAGACCAGCTCAATTCAACTTCCACGTGCCTTTTTGGACTCAGGGCTGGGAATAGAAATGGATGTGAGATCTCAAGGTGAAGAGTTTCAACATGCAATTTATTGTCATCCCCAAAACGTAGGACACGTCGAGTTGACTGCGGGATTTATTGGGCTCGGTAGGGAAGAAAACCAATCTGACCGAGGTGTTGCATCATCCGTCAACTCCAGTGAAACTGCTCATGGTAATTACTCCCTTCACCCCAACCTGAAAAAACAACTGGGTTTGGTACAGGACATTGGGCACGTTGGGGTCCCCTGTCACCATTGAAAGAGGCACCTTGCGACAAGTTCCAGAAGGCACCCGGAGTGGATCTATCGCGGCAGAAGTGAAGCGTAAGAAGCGAATCAAAGCTAGTGTCCTCTTGGCAGTTTTGGTGATTGAAAGCTAGGGCAACCCCAAATCCAATGGTTTAAATCTCAGTTTCACCATCAAAATGTTTATTGACCATACTAACATATTGATGGTCATTTATCCCCATAATGACTGCTGTAATGTCAATTTTGATTGTCTACCCTCTGGTAATCTAACAAGGCTACGGAAAATGGCCCGTTTGTAGATGATTCACCTTTAAGCATGGTGGCTTTCCATAGCTGTGTTAGAGTACCAAAGAGTAAAAAACAAAGTATTTCTGTTGATATATCACAAACTGGGGGTAAACCGCATAACATCCCATTCTACAACCCATTGTATATCCCATGATATATTACGATATGCACTATCCTCCTATAAACGTTTACATAGATGTCGAAACCCCACCTTGAACGCCACGGCCCAGTCTGACATTCCTCCGCCGAAGCCCACCGATCCGCATTGGAGTTTGGAGGTGCGACACCGGTCCGTTGCAGTGGGTGGTCAAAAACAAAGGTGTGCCTCAAGTTAAATGATTTGAATGATAATCATAATGAATGATAACCCAAACATATGATTCTTGATTTTTATTTTACATTTGGATATTTGGATGATGATATAATGATGATATAATGATGATTATCATGAGCAGAATACGGATGATAATGACAGGCATGAGAATTAAAAACATGCTACTACAAAAAGCGATTTCATGCCGAAGGATGATGAATGTTGATATTTGGACCATGTGGATCATAGCTTTGATGGTGCAGGTCCCGAGACTGGTGGAATCCAAAGAATGATGACCTGTTGAACCCTCCAATCATGGATCACACCACCTAACAATGTAC
The DNA here is from genome assembly GCA_003297045.1 of Symbiodinium sp. clade C Y103. Classification (NCBI taxonomy): domain Eukaryota; class Dinophyceae; order Suessiales; family Symbiodiniaceae; genus Cladocopium; species Cladocopium sp. clade C. Next base: position 47,470 of record BGPT01000590.1, on the reverse strand, counting down.
CATAGACAATTCCCATGGTTGTCCTCCTAAGTATGTATCGTTTTCCGATGTCATGCCCCCCCCTTCCATCTGCCTAACGAATTCGGGTTGGTGTGAAAATAGGGTACGCCAGAATCCAATGGTTTAAAACCTCATTTTCCAATCGACTTTGCCATATATTGGGGCTAAATCCCCCATTGCTAGGCGAACCTATTCAATCTAGTCTTTGTTGGTACGATCCCACCGAGTTGAGTTTCCTCAAGACTCCGTTGCAAGACTGACTAGTTCCAGCAGTTTCTCAATTCTATTGGTTTCCAATTTTCTTGGTTTCTCCAAAGTTTAAATCCGATCAATCATCAGTTTTTCCCATTCCGATTCTTGGACAACCCCATTTCTGTTGGTCAGATCCCCTCAAAAACATCTAGCTGAAATCCCATTCATACTGGTGAAATCCATCATGTTCATCGATTCTCCATCGCTTTTCCATGGTTTTTTCATGGTTAAATCACCCATTTGTTGCGCTGTTTGGAGGTTACAAACTTCTTCATTCGCACGACTACTCCATGGGTCGTGGGGCGCGATACCTTGGATGCTGCGCTGTGAAGAGTGGCACTACCTGGACCTTTCAAGAAATCTTAAGGTGTAAAGTGTAAGAATAGAGACTTGATGATCTTTATACATAGACAATATATGTAATTTATGAATATATGATGATATACGTATTCTATATACTATATAAATACAAATTTATTTATTATTGATTAGCTATATGTACACATGTATGTATGTGAAATATCATATGAAACATCAATCTAGTTCTTTATTGCTGAAGGATTTCTTGGCAGTTCCAGGTAGCTTTTCATTGCAGAAAGGTTGGCAGTTCTTGGCACTTCAGCTGCGACGCTTCTTTTTTTCAAGGTGCACCTGTTCCTTGGCTCGTGGACGCGTGGGCGGTCAGCGGCCTCGCACCCCATGCCCCATGGCCCCATGGCCGTCGATGGTGAGCTTAGCTGCGGCTTGATGGGATCCGAAGTGGTTGGGGAGTTGATGATTTCAAACAATTTGCCATCTGGTATTCTAACATGGCTATGGAAAATCACCATTTAACAATTGGGGCTAGAGATTTGACCCAACTCATCAGACTCCCCAATCCACTTTGTGATTCCAAAGCTCGGGCATGTACACATTAGGTAGGACAGCTGTCAAGCTGGGGGGGATGGTGGAGCAGGGTGCTGTTGCTGCCGACTATGGCGCAGCAAGGATGGTACAGGAGGTGCAAAAACTGGAGATTGATATCAGGAAACTACCGGAAAATGGCCACTTTACGCCCACGATCAACTTGACCCCTGCAGTTATTGGAGGTGTCGTCATGATACACAACACTTTCGACCAAAAACAGAGGGCAAGACTGGGCAAGATACTGAAGATCCCTTTGCATCTTGGGTACCGAGAAGAAGTGGTTCCAAAGGACGCCTTCCCATCCAAAGTACGGGGGCAGTTGTTCCAGTTGTTCATGGCGGCCATGACCTTTGCTGCCCACTTGAACCACTTGAACCACTACTTGTAGGTGGCAGAGTTGGTAGCGGACTCGAGTTGCACTGTTGAACGCACCTTGAGTCACGGGAGTCACGGGGCGACGTGCTTTCAGGTTCTGTCGAGAACGGTGTCCGAGCCCTGCAACAAGAAAACTGACACGGCACAAAAACCGCTCAAGAGGACTTGAACCAACAACATGAAGATGTCCAATGAGTTGTCATGCATGCGATGCATGTAGCCACTGACTATTTCAGAGTCAGAGTTTGCTTCACCACCAGAGTTGAGTCTGAGGTGGAGGCAGACGGTAAAAATCATTGTTGCTTGGATGCGCTGCAGGAGTTATGACTCTCGTATCGATGTAGATCTATACAGGTAGAAGAGATATGCATGGAGGCTTAATTAATCAGTATTATCTATCCATATGTTTGTATGTGTAATATATATATATATGATTTATATATATATATATATGTATAAATATATACACACATACATACTCATCCATATATACAGATACATGTATGTAGAGTGTAGCTGGGAACTTTCTCAGCCAGGTGTAGCTCTTAAGCGAAACCTATCATCCATTGTTGTTATCTCTTGAAAAAAGGATGCTCGGAGTTTAGCTGATGCTGGACTCAAGAGCAGCGCCAATCTAAAGAAATGGTCTTCCGCATCCAAGCTGACAGGAATCATTTGTGGACTTTCCTGACTTACGAGCTTGCTTCTCCCAGCATCAAGGCTGTTTTTTTTTTGCACGGATTTGGTGTGCTTTGGGGGTCGATGTTAATGTTCCAGATCCATTCGGTTTGTGTGTTGGGATTTCAATGTCTATGACGAGTTGCAAGTCCCCCCTACACTCATTTGCGTGCCACATGTGTATCCATACAGCAACACATAAAGAAATAGATTGATGGATAAAGAAGCAACTTAACAAATAGATAGATACAACCACAACCCATCTTGCATTGGATCAAGTGTACCAACATCTGAACCGAACCTGAGGGGTTTTGCGTTTCCAGCTTCTGCTAGGTGAGTTGTTCTCCCAAATTTGCGCTCAAAGCCGATGCCTTCGTCGGCAATGTCAGTGCCTTAAGTTCCCCGGGTGCTCTAAAAGGTTCAAAGCTTCGATGTGCAGAAATTGTGTGGGTTTCCAAACAGAATGGAAGCTATTGGAAGGTTCGTCAGACTTGACCCAGATAAATTTTGTTTAAATTTTCTATTTTTGCCAATCAACCCTCGATGGTGTAAGATTCTCACAACCGGACCAAGATGGATCTTGTGGTTTTTGAACTCTGCAGATGGGGCACCGTTCCTGAGGCAAAGTGCACCCTGAAGATTCGGATCTATTTCATCGAGGGCGAGAAGTGCTCCGGCCATGGCTTCTGTGCTCGGTGAGATTGTTCTATGGTGGGGTCAAGTCACTGGGGTACCCATAGACACATATTATCTGCAAAATTTTTGCGGGCAACGGGTTTTGGGACCACCAGGTGCCTACTGTTCCAAAAAAAAGGGTGTACTTGTTTTCGATGGTTCCGTACTACTTGGGGATAAGATGTGATTGGGATGTTGGTGATTTGGACAAGCTGTTGGATGATTCAGGAGCCAATGCCCTGTTCCTTGCCTTGGGATGTATCCCCTCAGAATTCTGCCATGCAGACAACTGTCGACATTTGATGTACATAGCGGCTTCCTGATTCTTGGACCATTTTTTTTCTGCCCTCCGATCTAGGTGACCGGGTGAGTGGTAGAGGTAGACATTTCTCTAGGGTCAGAAATCATCACTGCAGCCTCAGGTTCTTCACCCAGATCCTCCAAACATCTGCAGGTATTGCGTGGAATTTCAGAAACGATCAGGGGATGGCATCGCTTTCAACCGAGCTTTCAGACAGGCGGGCTTTGACAATTTGAGCGAAGTTCTGGAGTTGCAGCACTTCCAAACCTGTGGTACCCCTTGTCATGCGGATCGCATCCATTTTGTCATGTGAAGCCTCCCGAAATCCGAATTGGATCGATTTGTGCTGGGACAAGTTGAATCGAGGCAGTGAAGTTTTTGGACTCTTACTTCACCGTTGAATCGACCATCAAGGCTGGTGATGCCGGGATCCGATTCTGGTGATTCTGGTTATAGAATGACAATCTTATCACATGTTATAAGCCCATTTGTAAATGGGATAATGCCCAGTTACACCAGTCACACTTTTTCATAATATGTTTCTTTCTCAGAAAATAGGCCATAACCCTCCCCAATTTATGGCAATTTCATGGGGAATCTGAATAAAATCCCGGTGGATTATGGGTGATATACACCATTTTTGGACAAGGCCATGGCAACACCGCGACCAGGAGAATCCGAGCCCAGTATGCGAAAGCCCCATTTCCTCGGATGCTGAGGCAAGAGTGATCCAGGGAAGCTATGATAGCAGCAATGCTACAGCTGCTGGTGGAATTTTTAAAAACACATTAAACAAACCGAAAAACACCTGTTTGCAACAGGGTTATATAAGATTTCTATGTCTTTTTTTTTTGTAAGGGCACGTTCAATCAATTCACTAGGCACTAGCCTGTTGCAAATATTGATTGAAGGACGCAGGTATCAATCATTTGGGTGAGCGGCACTCGCTAGTCAGGAAACGTGTATGTTGCTGACACGTGGCGTCTCAGCATACTCTCACTATATATGTGTATATATATGTATATATATATATACACATATTGATATGTATATATGATATAATTTTGTACAAAGGACATCCCATGACATTGAGCATGTCTTGATACCCCAAATGCTGGGATGGTGATGTGATCCAGTGCCACACTGGGGTGGAGCAGGGGAGCATTATTGTAGGGGCATGAGGCGAAATTCTCGGAAGGACTTCAGCCAGGTGTTACAATGCACGTATACATAACATGTAATACAGATGCATGTTGTGTACATCCACTGTAAAGAATTCTAAAGATAGATGTACTGTATATATCTTTATGCACATGCACACTTGTACGTATACATGAGGACACGTATGTATAATGCGCATGCAAGAGAGTCATTGCAATGACCTCACCACACTGTCACAATAGATAATGCGTCCTAACGTTGCCTATTTCAGATTGGCAATTATATACCTATCTATCTATCTATCTCTCTATCTGTCTATCTATCTAGCTATCTAGAGTTCAACCAGATACCAGATATGTGGTTGCGATTCCAAGTCCGACTAATATTGCACTTGTGATTAGGGTCACGCTTAGGATTACGACCAGGATGATGATGATGTTGCCAGGTGATCACGCCATTGCTGGACATGGCCAGTGTGAAGCAGTACCCTTGGCTTCAGGCCTGTCCCGCAAGCACAATGCAAGCACACATGGGTTGGGTTGAAAAAGGAGCCCAATTTTGATGGGTTCAAGACCCGATGTTCCCCATTTGATTGGCCTTCAAGCGGTATACCCCATTTCAGACGCACCCAACTCTTGGTCACGTGAAGTGTTGTTCGACCAAACTGCCTGACTTTATTGTAGCAATCGCAGTCGGACAGAAGCGTTTTGTCGAAGTTGAATAACTTTGGCAAGCCCAATGGTCCATCAGGTTTACAGGTTTACAGCTGGTATAGATGGTCTCTCAAACTTGATGGATTTTTCCAATGTTCATCCCCAATTTTACCAGATTTACGGCTTTAGCACATGAGCTTTGACAAAGGCTGAGTCAGCAGCAGCCCTGGCGGACGTGGCAAAGGTGCTGCCTTTGATGGGCGACTCCAGCGATGTGGGGATTAAATGGGATCATATGGGTATGGATATCCTATACCTAATTTCTATGTATGTGTGTAATATAAATAGCACAGCACGTGTATATATATATATATATACATTGTTTGTCGCCTCGACGTTTAGAACGAGGTCAGTTGAATGAATTTTGTGTCATCTGGGCTTATAGGCTCTCAGCAGGGTTATGCCATCTAAGTGTANCATTGTTTGTCGCCTCGACGTTTAGAACGAGGTCAGTTGAATGAATTTTGTGTCATCTGGGCTTATAGGCTCTCAGCAGGGTTATGCCATCTAAGTGTAATAAGTGTAAGATAGGTGATCCTGGTGAGGGCGACTCTTGGTGCATAGGGTGTTCGGCCCTTGAGCTTTCTCAGCAGCTCCTTCGGCAACGCTGGTATCAACCGGGCGTTCGGAGGGCTGCAGAGGAAGCTTTGATATCAGCTGCTCGATTGGTACGTGCCTTTGCCAATCTTGACAGCTCGTTGGCAGGGCCCGCAGCTGGCCATAGGGCCGAGTCTGCACATAGGGAGGCTGGAAGGAAATCCTTGCCTCCCCCACCACCTGCACCAGAGCGACCACATCGCCATAGAGAGAGATCAAGGAGCCGGCGAAGAGACGAGAGGCCTCCTTTGAGACGCCAAGAAAGGGTGGAGCTTCACCCCATAGCCAGACCTCAGCCAGAAAGAGAAGAAGCAGAGGAAGGAGATTCAACAGAAGAAAGCGAAGAAGAAGAGATTCCAGAGAGGGATCCGCCAAGAGAGCCAGAACGGGCAGAGGTGAAGAGAGAACGGGGTCAGGAGCAACCACCAGAGCCGGCAGAACCTCCCAGAAAAAAGAGAAGCCACAAGAAGAAAAAGAGACAAAGAGGAGGAGCAAAACATCAAAGACAGTGGAAAGCTCAGTTTCAGCCTTTCCGCAAAACTCACAGGAGACTCAGAGGAGACGTGCTGGAGCTGGCCAGTTCAGCCCGGGCAGGTTTCGAGAGAAGGTATTAAAGGGCTTTTGCCCTTTCAGCCTTAGAGATGGCAGACACAGAGAGAGGAGAGGAGAGAAGCTCCGAGGCCGAGGAAGAGGCGCTTTTTCCTACACCTGGCGCCATCAGAGAAAGTCTACGAAAGGGAGCCAAACCCACCATTTGCCAAGATTACGATTTGAGCCTTGCAGATTTTTGGCGGCACAGACACATGCCCATCGGGTCTGTCATTGTGTTCACTGCTGGTTTCATAGAGGAAGCCGCGCAGGGACAGTGTGCAGTACTGGTAAAGGATGTGCAGTCAAAAGAAGACGGTATGTGGCTCAAAATCAAATGTGTGGGCTGCGACAACAAGGAGTTCAAGAAGACGTTCACAAGTCATTTCAACAAAGGACGTCTAAAAGTGCACCTATGTTACGGGGAAGCCCTTCATTGTCCTCTTTCCGCAGAAGCCGGGTGCCACATAGACAAGTTCCGTTGGTATCCCGCCGGGGATTTTGCTGCAGCTTGGTTGGACAGTGCTGGAAAGAAGGCCGTGGAGGCTGGGAAAAAGGAGGCGCTGGCAATTGCAGCCGCAGCGGATCCTCCCCCCACAGAAAGAGATGGAAGCATGTTGGAGAAGCGATTGGAAGCTTTGAAGAAAAGGTTGCCTGGAAGTCGTGTTACTTTCGGTGGGGAAATGGAAATTCCTCCTGGTCGTGGGGACGCCGGTTTAGGCCGGGCGACCTCCCGGGGTGGAGTATTGCGCAAAGGTCGCCACCCCGACTCTGCACTGGATGCCTTGGAAGATCAGACGAAAGTGAAGCAGGAGCCCATCAACGTGGACTCAGAGTCGGAGAGGAGCAAGACCAAGAAGAAGAAGAAAAGAAAGAGGACGGTAGAGGATCGACTGGCAAAGGCAGTGTCAGAGAGGCAATTGCAGGAGATGAAGAAAGAGCCAAAGAGAAAGAGAAGCAGATCGAGAAAGAGCAAGGACAAAGAGAAGCGCAGGAGAAGACGGAGAAGCAGCTCAGAATCGGATTCCAGTCGGGATCAGTCAGAGAGCAGGGAGAGCTCAGACTCGAGCCTGGTCCCCCCATTGAAGAGGAAGTCACAGAAGAATCCAGGCTCAGTTTTCAAGCTGCTGGAGGATCAGGCGATAGAACAACTTTCCCGGGACGGAGTATTGGAGGAGAATTTATGAGGGAGACCCGGGAGGGTTTGCGCCCCAAGATATTCACATATTTCCAGCTGGCGTTGAAGCCCGGGCTGGATGTGAAGAGCCGAGACTGCCGAGAAATAAGCTTGTTGGCAAGGTGTCTAGACTTGCTAAAAGAAGGCCGCCTAGCGGCGCTGGCCGACGCATTGGCCGCGCGCCTGCTGGCAATAGAGACTGCCACAAGGCAGGGATGGGCGATGGCGCGCCATTTAGAGGTCTATGGAGAGGAAGAGGGGCCAGTTCCGGCCCATATATTACTCTCAGCACAACGACACCAGAGACAAGTCGAGAAAGCAGGCGGCAAAGGTTCCTGGCAAAGAGGGCCAAATTGGGGCAGCTGGACCGACTGGCAGTCCGAGCAGAGACCCAAGGGAAAAGGAAAAGACGGCAAAGGCAAGGGAAAGAAAGGCAAACCAAAAGGTCGAGGCAAGAATGCAGCGGAAGCCAAGGGCGACCACGAGAACAAGCCCAAGGCCCCGGAGACTTGATGGCGACGAGTGAGGAAATTGATGCCTTGCTAGAACAAGCGAGGATTGCAGCGTTGTCTCAGACAGGTGACGCTGGGGCTGTGGCTCCGGAGCATCATCATACTGGGAACTTGGCTGGTGAACTTCTGCAACAAGAGGTTGAGCGGCATAATACTTTGCATAAAAATTTGCATGATCCTACTGACGGACTTTGTGGAAACAGAGAAGGTCAGTCGAAGTTTCAAGGAATTCAATCAACTTCAGATACAACACGGAGTAATGGAGGGGTCAGCGCTGGCAGCTATAGCCGTGCGTCATGCCCTGCAAGTGATGGCTTCTCTCATGAAGAGTGGTATGTGAAGTTAAAAACATGCAGAGATCTACAGGAGGTGGGAGTACTGCTGGCATGGGGTCTTTTCGCTGGGCTGTTGAATCTCAAGCCTGCCCGTGCTAGACCTTCACGACCCGCTACGGTGGGCCACCAACGTAGTGGGTTGTTTCCCCTGTCAGTGGTACTCCCCCCAGAAATTGTTGCAGGGAGTGGCTGGTCGTTTTTAGACCCGAGCCAACCTAGTTTTTTCCAGCTGGCTGTGAATAGCTGGCTTGCAGTTTGTAGCGCTGCGCTGAACTCCTACTACGGAGTGGGCTTTTCACCAATTCGTGCTCGCGCAGGAAAAATTCATAATGCTGTCGAAGAGAGCATGAGAAATCGAATTGAGAGGTTTTTGAGAGGAGACTTGAAATGCGATTTTTCTTTTGAAGAAGTGAGTAGAGAAGTAAAAGAAAAGAAGATTAACTACTCGGGGGAAGAAATTTCAATGCCCCACCCCCTGGGTGTTTCACAAATTTCAAATGGTCTGCCGCCGTTAGGTCATGGAGGATCTGTCCCTCTTCTACCATTCGTCGTTGGGCGGACCAAGTATCTTTTGGAAAACCCGCTGGAGTCGCTCCGGGCGGAGAATGAGCGAGGAGGTGCGCCTTGCCAAGCAAAAGTGCACATGAAACCGGGCGAAGCTTTGAAAGTTTTTAACCTCCTTTTTGAACGGGGAGTTACAGACTGGGTAACGGCTGATACAGCTTTCTCAGATGAGAGAGGAGTTTACCTAAACGGAATGTTTGGAGTGGTTAAGCCGGGCCGATTTACATCCGCTGGCGAACCCATACTTAGAGTAATAATGAACTTTATACCCATAAATGGGATCTTTTCTGTGATTAAGGGGGATATAAATTTTCTTCCTTCACCCACTTCATGGATTCCCATTTGCGTTGAGACTGGTGACTTGATTTGTGTCTCTCAAGGAGACATGCAGGCAGCTTTTTATTTATTTCGGATGCCAACAGGTTGGGATCCTTTTATGTGTTTCAACTTCAAGGTAAATGGAAAAGAAACCAATCGTGACCCCTCACAATTCTACCGGCCGGTTTGCCGGGTATTGCCCATGGGATGGGCGAGCTCGGTGGGGATCATGCAGCAAGTTTCCAGACAGGTTCTTTTGATGAGGGGTCTCCCAGCCGAAAAGGAACTTCAGAAAGTAAGGGGACTTCCTCCTTGGTTTACANGGGATCATGCAGCAAGTTTCCAGACAGGTTCTTTTGATGAGGGGTCTCCCAGCCGAAAAGGAACTTCAGAAAGTAAGGGGACTTCCTCCTTGGTTTACAAAAGCGGCGCAGCATGCAGATGGCCACCGTCACTGGTGGCAGGTATACCTTGATAATTTTATGTCAGGGGAAGTCAGTCGTGATGGGAATTTTGATGCGGGAGCTTTCCTTCAGCAGAGCGCCATGTCAGCCTGGGAAGATGCTGGCATTCTTACAGCAGCGGATAAACAAGTCTNGTCGTGATGGGAATTTTGATGCGGGAGCTTTCCTTCAGCAGAGCGCCATGTCAGCCTGGGAAGATGCTGGCATTCTTACAGCAGCGGATAAACAAGTCTTGAATGCCCCGGTGGCCACTGAACCAGGTGTTCGTTTTGACGGAGTCAACAAACTGCTTGGGGCTTCTCCAGCAAGACTGATGAAAACGTTTTGGGCAACATTATATGTTATCACCAAAGGGCAATGGAGCAAACGCGAAACACAAGTTGTTCTCGGACGTTGGATTTTTGTGTTANCTGATGAAAACGTTTTGGGCAACATTATATGTTATCACCAAAGGGCAATGGAGCAAACGCGAAACACAAGTTGTTCTCGGACGTTGGATTTTTGTGTTACAGTTTAGACGAGCAGCCATGGGTGTTTTGGTAAGAAGTTGGGATGCGATTGAGTCAATGCAACCCACTGCCACACAACGGAGCACTTTGCACCGTGAACTTTGGATGCTAACCTGCCTCTGTCCATTACTGCAAGTGGATTTGACAATGACCTATGATAAGGAAGTCACATGACATGCAGTGACGCCTCCGAAGCTGGAGGGGCGTGCGCGGTATCGCGTACCTTAACTTGGTCTGGCCGATCTTTGGTCCAGCATGGCCTTCGACAGGATCTTGCCGCTACCCCCTGCCCCATTTTAGTGGTGTCTTGCTTTAATGGGGTGGGGGGTAGTTTCCGAGTGTATGATATCTTGGGCATACAAGTATTGGGCCGTATCAGCGTGGAGATAAGTAAGGCAGCGNCTTTAATGGGGTGGGGGGTAGTTTCCGAGTGTATGATATCTTGGGCATACAAGTATTGGGCCGTATCAGCGTGGAGATAAGTAAGGCAGCGAACAGGGTCTTGGCCTGGGACAGAAGAGTACAATGATATAAATAAGCTATCTCGAGATGATGTCTTGCAGTGGGCCAACGACTATGCTAGAGCAGAAGAAATCCATTNCTTGGCCTGGGACAGAAGAGTACAATGATATAAATAAGCTATCTCGAGATGATGTCTTGCAGTGGGCCAACGACTATGCTAGAGCAGAAGAAATCCATTTCTGGGCTGGCTTTCCTTGTATTCATCTCAGCTCGGTAAGAGCCTATCGGGCTAGTCTAGAAGGCGAAGGTTCAATCCTCTTTTGGAAGATGCTTGAAGTGCTGGGGTGGATTCAGGAAATTTTTGGATCTTTTGCAAAAGTTAAATTTCTGGTGGAAAATGTTGCGTCGATGGACGAGTCGGCCCGCAAACAAATTTCCGAAGAGTTAGACATCATGCCAGTGAAGCTGGATCCTGCAGATTCTCAACCCTTTTCACGTCCTCGCCTTGCGTGGTGTTCGGAGGAACTTTTTGAGATGGAGGGCGTTGAATTGTGGACTGAACGTGACTATGTGAGGGCCTACATAAGTGCACCCATGCTGGAGAACCATGAGTGGATTCGCCCTGGGTGGCATTGTGATGGTTACTATAAAGGTGAAAAATTTCCAACGTTTATGAAAGCAATTAAACGAACTAAACCACCTCCGGTGCCAGCCGGTTTGAACCGTGCTACACCGGGCATGGTGGCTATGTGGCAACAGGATTCTTACAAATTTCCGCCGTATCAGTACTCTGAAAGATTTTTGTTAACACATCCTTCACAGCCGAGTCGGTTGTTGGACAGTTCAGAGCGGGAATTACTCATGGGGTTTGGTGCTGGCCATACCACCACTTGTATGTCAGCTTCTGTTATGAAAAAGAATTTTGAAGAGTATGAAGATTTGCGCCGAAGTTTAATTGGCGACTCATTTGCCATTCTGTCACTTGCGGTCATGGGAGCAGCTATGTGTTCTGAATTACTTCCTCGAATGAGCCCTTCTATGATTCTTCGGCGGCTTGGACTCGCCCCTGGGGCGTCCGCCCATCCAAAAGTAGAGGTCCCAGTGGGGCGTTGGCTTGCTTATGGAGGTGATGCTAGTGTTCCAACCTCAGTTCAGTCTCTTGTCCAACAGCTGGGTTTAAGTGTTAATCATACGGGAGCAGATGTCCGGGTCAGCACAGGTGCCGTACTTGGGAAACGCCCCCAAAGCCACTGCTCTGTAAGAGCTTGGTGGTGGCAGTGGAAGCATTTGTTCAAACTTAAATGGTTATATCCATCCCATATCAATCTTTTTGAGATGCGCATGATTCTACATTCACTTCTCTGGAAAGTGCGGGATCCCACATGTGTTAATAAGAGATGGCTTCATTTGGTTGACAGCATGGTTTGCCTACTTATCCTAAGTAAGGGTCGAACCTCTAGTCATCTTCTGCAGCCTGTTTGTTGTCAAATTGGTGCCATACAGTTAGCTGCTGGGAGTCAGTTGTTGCAAGCGCATGTAGGATCGGCTGAGAATCCCACCGATGCGGCCTCTCGTTCCTAAATGCCTTTTGCAGGACGTAGAGTTCTGCTGGCAGGGCGAACGCAGGAGGAACGCAGGAGGAGACGAGCTGGTTATCGTTTAAGAGACTTTTCCATTGCTCCAAAAACCCGCCAGAGGTACGAGAGTGCTGTGGGTCGTTTATTGCCCTTTCTAGAACAACAAGCAGACTTATGTTCTCTTGATGACACTATATGTGAATGGATAGAAGCACAGTGGGCAAGGGGCGAAGCAGTGAATTCAATCGCTGACGCGTTGAGCGGTTTGCACTTTTTCTGGCCAGAAATCCGAGGATCCCTACGCTCAGCTTGGCGGCTATTCCGTCAGTGGCGACGAGTTGAGGCGCCACAAAGGGCCCCTCCTATCGTTGTTCTGCTGGTACGTGCAGTGATCAGTCGTGCCGTGCAGAAAGGCGAACTCGCTTTTGCAGCTTTGATAGCGCTGGGTTTTCATGCACTACTGCGTACTGGAGAACTTTTAAACTTACGTTTTTGTGACCTGGAATTTGATCTTGTAAGAGGTGTTTTATCTTTGCAGTCCAGTAAATCGGGACAGCGCACAGGCACTCATGAGGCAGTAGCCTTACGTGACAGGTGCACTCTACAACTCCTTGATACCCTTTGGACTTGCCAAAGGCACTTCCCAGGCCAAAAATTGTGGCCTCATAGTGCTCAAAAATTCCGGGACATGTTTTCAAGCTACATGCATTTCTTTCAAGTTCAACATTTCAATTACAAGCCTTACAGCCTGAGAAGAGGAGGGGCCACCTTTCTTTTGCAGTTTGGTGTCCCCCTGGAAGCCATTCTTTTGCGTGGCCGATGGAAGAGTATTGGCGTTGGTCGGTTGTACCTTGAAGATGGACTATCCCAGTTACCCTCTCTACGTATTTCTCAGCATGAAATGAATAAGATCAACCAGTTTGCCAATGAAGTTAGCCCTACGGCTTTTCAGCCATAAGTGGGGCCGTGGAAAGACACTTTGGAAATGCCATTTTTATGCTTTGTGTGAGAAGCTGTCCTGTTTCAAACCATGCCTTTTGGAAACAAGAAACAGGCAGTCTTCAAAAGGAGCCGTTTCAACATATCCGTGCCTCTCGGATGAACGGGCTCTTGACGCGTCATACCATTGACGTTAGTCATTTGAGAAAGATTTTGAAAATATTTTGGCTGAAAGCCAATGGTTCTATATGACCTTCAGGTCTAGCACAAAAGAAGTGAGGCGGCCGAGTTCTNTAGTCATTTGAGAAAGATTTTGAAAATATTTTGGCTGAAAGCCAATGGTTCTATATGACCTTCAGGTCTAGCACAAAAGAAGTGAGGCGGCCGAGTTCTTGTTTGTCGCCTCGACGTTTAGAACGAGGTCAGTTGAATGAATTTTGTGTCATCTGGGCTTATAGGCTCTCAGCAGGCCCTCCTCGGCCCACCCATTTACGGGTNGTCGCCTCGACGTTTAGAACGAGGTCAGTTGAATGAATTTTGTGTCATCTGGGCTTATAGGCTCTCAGCAGGCCCTCCTCGGCCCACCCATTTACGGGTTGGGGAAAGACACTTTCCTGAAGGAAAGACACTTTGGAAATGCCATTTTTATGCTTTGTGTGAGAAGCTGTCCTGTTTCAAACCATGCCTTTTGGAATCAAGAAACAGGCAGTCTTCAAAAGGAGCCGTTTCAACATATCCGTGCCTCTCGGATGAACGGGCTCTTGACGCGTCATACCATTGACGTTAGTCATTTGNAGATTTTGAAAATATTTTGGCTGAAAGCCAATGGTTCTATATGACCTTCAGGTCTAGCACAAAAGAAGTGAGGCGGCCGAGTTCTATATATATATATATGTATGTACATATATGTATTATACATACGGCTTTATACATATATGCCAGAACATTCCAGTGACTCATTTTACCCCTGAGCTAATTGTGGATTATCGCTACTATGGTGGGTAAAATGGATCATTGGACTTTCAGGGTATATGAATATAGCAGATATTGGTATCCCCAAATAGGAAGGTTCACCACTAAATTAGGTTTCATTTAGACTGATCCCCCCATGTTCACATTCAACTGGGCGAGTTCCCATATTATGGCTTTGGCTCCTCAACTTTCTCGCTCTGATCCATCGAATGTCAGCAAATGCGAAGCATGTCACTTGAGAGGCCTTGCCAGAAGGGTGCCTTACCCTCTGGTAATTTGATATATCTATGAAAAGTGGCACATTTGTAGATGATTGATCCATTACCAATGGTGATTTTCCATATCAACCTCTAAAACTACCAGAAGGTAAGGGTTCAAGACTTACGGGATCCCTTTTTGAGGTTTTTCTTTTTGATTCAGCTTCGTAAAGCCATAACAACAGGACATCCACAGTTTCTGAGGGCATCACATCTTTGTTCCCGGTGGCTGTGGCGTGGCAGGATCAAAAGTCAGCCCCTTCGCTACTCCAACAGCGCGTCATCAAGGTGCGGGCGGCTGGTTGATGGTTGCAACCTGAGGTAGCGAACCATATGCGTATACATATTATATAATCATATAGATATATAGATAGATAGATAGATAGATAGATAGATAGATAGATAGATAGGTAGATAGATAGATAGATATGATATGATATGATATGATATGATATGATATGATATGATATGATATATGTATATATATATATACGTACATGCATGTTTATCTATATCTATATTTATCTATATATACATATATATATATATATTGTATGTATTTATGTATGTACTTGATTTATGCTGATGTCATATGATCTATCAAGCTGCAATCATGTGGTAAACTCACGAAGAACAGAGATTCTTCAGCCACAAGGGATATGATGGGGAGCTAAGCAACAAGACATGGGTACCATCGGAGATCATGTGGTGCACCCAACCATCGATTTTTGTGTTTTGCTGTATACCAAATGGATCCAAATGGTAAACCTTGGGTAAATGGGGCCAATCGAGATGTTTTATCCACCCTTGATGGGGCCTAGTTCATGATGCTCAGTTACTTGATGCCTTTCATAATCCCACTGGCTTAGAATCCGCAAAACTCTTGCGGGGGCTAGGGTCCTTCCCCGGCTATGGGGTCACATCCTTATCATTTTGGTGCCATACTTTTGTGGTTTTAGGATCATGACCTGATTGGGATGAGAGGATCAACCTGAAGTGAATCAAACATCGCAAAGTGGCTTCATTCATGGCACCACCATGAGGAACAGCACCCCTCTGGAGAGATTCAACTGCTCAGGAAATCCAGAACCTGCTCCAAAGCGACAATACAGTGGGATCCTCAGAGGGTGACTATGACGAGATTCTCGCCTGACATAGATGGAACCAATTTGTTCAAAGATGAGTCCTCATAAGAACTGGTTGGACTATGTTGGACCTCCAAATCCTTCTATACAGCTTGATTTAGCAAGGGATTTGGAGGGAACAACCTGCCAACGCATGTGATTTTCTATGCAACCCCCGGCCATTCGCTGCAGGATGTTGCCTATCCAACTAGCCGGTTGTTGTCGAATTTGGCCAAGATGCCACGGGTGCGCGGGCTTTTGGAGAGTTAGAAAGGATTGATGCGCTGTGAAGTTCCATGTTCAGAAATTGTTTCTGGAAATCTAAACAGAAGGTGAACAATCTCCGAAATGGAGTGATTTGGCGAGCTTTTGCGGAGGATTCTGTTGCGTGTACATGAAGACCCTAACAGCAACCTTCCACTTGAGGTCCATTGGCCATTGGTTCCGCCGTTTATACTTGCAGCCTCCGAATGTAGTGGGCGAATTATATCAGAGTTATAACAAATGTATGCATATATATATATACATACATAGAAACATAGATATATCATGTATATTCCTGTTGGTATTGATTTTTATTTCTAAACTATATAGTATAGTCTTTCAGTCGTTTTTCAACCATATGTTGTATATTTACGTATGTTCCAACCGACTACATATGACCCATTCAATGAAATATCTGTGGAGTGATAGAGTATATATATATATAATATGTTATATATATATATATTAAATACATATACATATACATATACACACATGTAGAATCAATTTCATGAATATTCATAGAAATCTGATACTAGTCTAATAGATTATCGATGCATATATATTGTACAGTAAAGATTTTGAAAGTATCCCTTAAATATCCATTCGTATTCAGTCTCAGGCACATATATCCATGAAAACTCCTATTATATCCCACGATATCCTTGTAAAATGATTAGTTTCGTGTTGATTCCCGCAATTGTTGGTGAACTTCAGAAGACCCTCCAAAAAATTACCCCTCCAAATATCCATAGATATCTCAGACATATCCCTTATCCCCAGATATTCCAATATCAGACATGTATGTATATATATATATATATACACATTTATACATATAGCATAACATATATATATATATATACACACATGGCCATGTACTCTACAGAAATCTCATTGAATCCTTCATTATTCATAGATATTCAATATCCCTATAGATATTCAATGGGATTGAATCCCCCACCACCTCCAGCACCTTTTGGCAGGCCGCAGAGCACTTCGCCGCCCCGGGACTTCTGCCCACCATGATCGACAAGGTCTCGCGTGTTCGGGGGGGTAACATGCGGAGACGCCTACAACGGTGCCCACACAAATAGATGGGAAAGTGATGGTGAAACCATAATTTCTTATGATTTTTGGATGAAAATCGCTTTCCTAGTAGAATTTGATTGTCATTTGCATTTCTATTTCTTTTCAAGGACGCCCTGGAACTGAAAAAAAACGCTCATGGAACTTGACACGAGAAGCTGGAAGATGACTTTACGATTGGGGAATCCTGGACCACTTGGGGATTGAGTACGAACAACAATTGGGGTTTTGAGCAACAACTGTGTAGAACAACTGTGTAGAATTGGGGCATCTTGCTGACCCCCTGATGGTTTTCCGATGGAAAGTATGGAAGTCCTCCGGTAGATCCTGGCACAATGCGGATACTGCGACTGTATAGAGGTATATCATTGAAGCAACAGCGCGATATAAGATGATATAAGAGTTTTGGAAACCCGACCCTAAACCAGAAAACCACCTGATATATGTATTTCCGTTCAATGCTTCGCCAAATCCCAGTTGTGGGTCGAATCACATCTTTGGTAGTCACAGCCCGTCACTGACATGCTGAAAGGTACAGTCCGGCAGCCCCGCGCAAGCAGTAGAACTAGCCCAGGCCCGGAGCAGGGTCGAATTTTTTTCTGGATTTCCGACGAGAGAACTCTGACAAAAATGGGATCGAACCAGCCAATATCCTGGGAAGATACGCAATGACAAACTCGTGGTTACGAAATGGGTTTGTCTGAACATGGGGAATTTCCTGCCAAGTTATCGTCAATTTGCTGGGGAAATGATGATCAGCCAGGTGGATCACATCCAACAGGCCCGGGAAGCGGGTTGGGCGAGGCGATCCACCTGGTCAGCGACAAAATTTGCCTGGACGAAGAGCAAAAAGAGAGGGCCCGGACCTTGTGAGCAGAGCTGCGTTTCGGTTTCGGGGGTTCACCTGGATGTCAGATGCCATGCAATGTGCAGGTAAACGAAGGTGCGACACCATTGCACACGCTCAGCAGGTCGCCTACCCTGACCCCAAAGCGCAGCATGTTAATTCCAGGGTGAGGGATTCTTCCATCTAGATAAACCATCGATCATCCGGATGAACTTGGAGCAGTCATACCTGCATGCTGAAGGTCACACGGCAGCTACAGTTGGCCATCAAAGATCTTGCGCCCTCCCACCGTGCGCGACCCCTGTTGGACAAGGCACTTGGGCTACGGTGGGATAGGACTCCCACCTATGGGTATGGTTCAGAATTCTTGACCCATTGAATTAGATCGAAGATTGAACAAACAACCACCAGCCATTTGTAGGTTGATTGGTACCCAAGTGTAGGCCGCCAAAACTGAATGGTAAGGTCTGGAGTACTGGAATCGCTGGCTGCAAGGCATTGCAAAAGCTGCGGCGGCAACTGGCATAAGCCGCTGGTGGATGTGTCCCTTGGGTTGGTACGGGACGGCCGGGAGATATGCCGCCCTCAGACAATGGGATGTGGATTCCATCATTGGTAACAAGACATCAGATTATCAGATCCATCATTCATTTGCTTGTAATCTCCAGGGGCTGTTGATAGATGTTCCCGGCCCCCTGCACCAGAAACATGGAAAAACATGGCTTGTCTCGTTGATGGATCCATGACTCCCCACCCCACAACTGGGATGCGGTCGTTAGGTCGCAGTGCAGGACGCTGCAAGCTGGGGTGGTGTGACCTGGAGATGGATGTTGTGATTTTCTTTTTTTAGATCTTCAACTGGAAGAACTTTGTTTTTTGTTCAGAATATCCTTCTCGTTTGGATTTAGATAACCGCTGGCAATCAAACATGGCAATGGACAATTCCCCATCTATAGATGATTTTACCATTAAAACCTTCATTTCTAGGGGACTGCCGAGCCAGCCATGTTTGATTACCGGACGGTAATCATTTCAAGTTATTCCATCTTATTTCTCAGATCAGACGACTTGGCCCAGGGTGATCGCCACAGGAGCGTGATGCTGGTAGCAAAATGGACCCTTTGGGACCTTGGAATTTGCGGTGATTGGCTCAGTGCTTCCCGCACCCAAGGGACCCAAGCGACCTAAGGGACCCAAGGGAACCCCAAGGGCCCTAGCCTGGAGGGGCCAAGCTGGCCTCTCCAACTAGACCCAGACTACCCAAAACCCCAAGCCATCACTGGGACTGGAAGTCACTGAGCCGAATCCCGCGTGACTGTTGGACCAGTTGGACCGAAGCGAATCTGCAGTGTCGCGACCCCGCGACGCCAATGACACCATCGTGCAGAGTGATGACGTGTCTTCACACTGTGCGGCAAAAATGGTGCTTGCAATCTCGCGGTGGAAATCAGCCAGAGGCACCTTCAAATGGCGATGGTCTCAGAGAGTGGACGAGGCTATTCTTGTTGAGTGGAGAACTGCATTTCCTTGGGATGAGGCATACGATTTGCAAGGATGTGATTAAAGACACAGAGAATATCAGTGTACTCTGTGTACGCAAGATCGAGTAATTACCCGCCAATAGCACAGATGCAACAATCCAGAAACCAAACTCAACCTAGGATGCACATTTGTAAAGGGAAGGGTTGGTACACCAAGTGGTCGCGCAAGTGCCATACCGTGGCGACTTTGACTTCGGGGGGGGTTGGAGTTCAACAACAGACTCAGAGATGCAGTTTCCTGCGGTGCCGTTTCCCAGATGAAGACTTTTGGATACAGCTTGATGTTGGAAATGCCAAGAAATCTCAATGATTTGATGTAATGAAATTTCCTGCGCGTGGCGTTTGCGAGTCCCTATTCTTGACCTCACAAGAACTCGCGACTGTGCACAGCGTTAAAGAACGCAACTGCCGAAGCGGTGGCTGTTTCCGCAAGAGAAACTTGCACCAAAATGGCCAGCTCAGCAGCCGAACACCATCCAAGATTTCCAGTGGATCGCAAGTTTCTGTTGCTGTTAGCCAACCAACAATCATGCCGACGTACATGCACACGTACAGACGTGCTTTGTACACTGTGTGGAGCGAAGGAGATGGGAATCTGTTGAGCTGCATGACTGTCACCAACAAAACTATGCCATTGGGCCTCTAAAATTGATCCTATGTTCAGATTCTTGACCTTGCTCCACAACAATCAATTCACGAGGGCAGCATCTCAACTCTAGACATTGTTTCAGTCAAAATCCCGTGAATCGAAGAATACTCAGATCACGCACGTATCAGTTCTTCGGAGAAAAACAACACCTGAGCCTCATTTGGAAGATGGAGTAATGTCTTGCAACTAGCTATTTGGGTATACAAAAAAAAAATGCTAAGAATCTTGGAAAGAGAGAACAGAAACAAAATCACAAAGAACCCCAACCGTAACTTTTGACTTGATCTGCTGTCCCTTTGGTTTCACTGCATGTGGCAGTTTGGCGAGCTTTGGTCGAGTGTCGGATCCCCCAAAAACAACAACTTTCTCTATGTGAATGCGCCCCATACCCCAAAGATAGCGAACAAATTCAACACCGCATATTATGATATGTATATATATATATACATACATCAATGTGTACATATATTACTACATTGTGATATGATGTGTGATGATATGTATACATACATTCCTGGATAGGTGCATCTATCTTTGTATGCAAACGCTTACCTAGAAATGCATATGTGCCTATTTTAATGTATGTATATATATATATATACATTTGACATATGTATTTGTATATGTACGGGTGTGTCTCTCCAGCTCTGCCGCGTTTGGTTGGTTTCCACGTCCATTCTCGCTACGACCTTGTCATGAAAAATCTTACCATCCGTGGCAGGGCATTTCCGGGCATTGTTCACATATTATTCATCCATTCTGGATACCTGCATAGCACCGACCTGGGAGGGAAACCAGGTGCTGGAATTTGTACGATATGGATATGATATATTTGGATACAGATACACTTTTATACGCCAAGATATGTGCGTATATATATATATATTATATGTATATATCTAGATATAATGTATGACACATATGCACATCTATATATATATATATACACATTATACATTATGTATACTGTACATACATTATTATGTATATTATATACATATACATCTGATACATATATTTGCATATGAATAATATAGAAACGTCCAACTGACTCCCGGGGGCTCCTGGGAGTTTTTTCCTTACGAGTGTCGGCGGCGGGGCCCTTGGGCCCTTCGCCTTTTGGGTGATTCGACCTCGGCCTTGTTCGGTCGTCCCCGTCTTGGCGCGATTCGCTTACGGCATGGAGCTGAACATGTATTGTATTATGTGGATATTATATAAAAGATATTCTAATATATATATATATATATATCTATATTTATATGTATATATATATATATACAAGCAGGGATCACCACACCCCCCTCCTCCCCAGCCAGATGGTTCCCTGCTCCGCCTGTGGCCTTGGGGGGAGGCTCCCAACAACAACAGTCCTACATGGGCAGTGTTTGTGCAGCTGTAGTGGGTGATGTCCAATTCATAGAGAGTAGATAGAGAGCATTCAGGGAGTTTACAGGGAGTACATACGTAGATAGTATATGGGTACCCTGTGCAATGAGTCCTATACAGATACGCTACGAAACATGTGTATGTAGTATGTGTAGGGTGCAAGGAATATATAGGTAGTGATGAAGCAATGCATATACTACACATAGGTGTAGAATGTTAGTTAAGTATGTATATTTAGGTCTTGTATGTATATATATATATATACACACATATTTGCAGGTACATACTGTATCCAAGCATTTAGTATGTAGGATTATATAGTTATGCATAGGTAAGCTTTGAGTATATAATCTATAGGTAGCAAATATGTAGCATAAAGGCATACAAGGAGTGGCAAACCATGTGTGGGGTACGCTATAGGCAGTACATAAACAGGCTTTTGGTAGTATGTGCAGATATGCTAGACATATACAGCTAGACAGGGTCCAGTGACAAGGTTGTGGCTCTCAAATGCTGCAAATAGCGTACAAATCGGAGGCTGTGCCTGCCAAATGCTGTAAATAGCCTACAAATGGGAGGCGCCCAAATGCTGCAAATAGATTGCTGTTGCGAAGTTTTTTTTGGGGGGTACCATACCATTGGGGGCGTGGGGTTCCAGGGACCGAGCTCATATTATACACATACACTGACATACACGATATATGTCTGTGTACATAGTGAATATATGCAAATGTATACACGACATATAACATGTATATTTACATATCATTGCATGTATACATGCACATATGTATAGTATGTATATGTATATATAGCATCAGCTATTCGGCACTCGTACATATCAATCCCATGGAAGGAAGGTATATATTGGCATGACTCTACCTCTGTACATGATGTGGGTCAAACCTGGAGATTCAAACAACAAGGACGTATTTGGAATGGACAAGATTGGAGTATGTACACCATCCATAAATTTGGGCATCGGTCCATTTTGTTGGGACCTCCAAATTGATAGGGGGTGATACGAAAAAACTATTAACTTTCGTAATCCTTTGATCTTGAACCGCTACTTGATTGAATTTGCAGTTATTTTGCAGAGGCCTCACACACACACACACACCATATGTATTATAAATGTCACAACCTAGATTAAATTGGCAGCATGGATGCTTGTGCGAGGTTTAGGGCGGTGAAGGCCCTGAAGATGGAGTTCCAAAGCAATCAACTTTGGATCCATGAAAATCGATGCAGCTTCAAATATGATAGATGTTACTTACGGAGTCCCAAGACTGTGAAACACAAGCTGCAGGATGGTGGATTTGAACGAGTATGCCGACTTCCATTTGATACCACCCGCAGATAGCTTGAGATAAGACGATGCACCGCGAAAAGCCGATGCCTTTGACATGGCCTGGAGCGTCACTTGGGGTCTTTTGTCCAGGATCTTCCACAGTAACGTGAGCGATCTGCGCCATTGGGGTCGAACGATGGTCTCAGGGTTAAATCATATGTGAGGTTATGCTGCCGCCAGGGCAGATTCGTACCGCTGCCAGCAATCTTCGTTTCACATCCGTTTCACACGATCCGAGTGTTGCAGTTGTGGAGTTTGTCATACGAGGTAGAGAGCACTTGAAATGGCAGGTCTTTGAGATCCGTTGCACCTGGGGCAGGGCGTGTTTTTAACATTGTGGACTATTGTGGATTGTCACTGTGGATGGTATTCGCCATCAGCCTTGCCTTGGTGGTGCGATGGAAGTGACAAGATCAGCGGAATGTGCAGCCGGTTCAGGCCGCGCTGGATTCAGCATTTGCTGCGATCCTGGCTGATGGATCAGTTGTGACGTGGGGCGATCCAGATTGTGGTGGTGACAGCTCTGATATTGAAGAACAGTTCAGGAGATTTCAGGAGTTTTTTTCTTTTTCTTTTTCTTTTTGAGAGATTTCTGTTGGCACAGTCGGTAGTTGGGCCCTCCCAGCTTCCCATAAAAGTGTCAGATATTTTGAGGGAGCAACATGGAGATCGTTATGAAAAAAGGTGGTCTGGACCCTTGGGAAGGGTGTGAAAGGGGCGGGTCTGGAAGTCTGGACTCTGGGACTAACTTGCACCCAACGTTTGCCTGAGAATAGGGCACCCCAAAAATCTCATGTTTGATCATCATTTTCCCCACTAAAATTGCGATACTTTGGATACACATAGATGTATATATATATATATATAGATATTGATTTCGAGTTTTGGACAAACCCAACTCAGCAGTATCATCGATCTGTCAGATTCATCTGCAGCTGTTTCAGATCAGGGTTTCTGTGGATCCTGATGCGGCTGCTGGTTCCCTGGCTGAAGTGGAGTTGGAACTGCATCAGGGGCCATGTCACCGGGATCCTGATCAAACCCCCGAGGCAAATGTCAGCTTCACCGCATTCTGAGCGGCCTCGGGTCTATGATCGTGGGGATCATCTTGTTCCTTTCAAGGCGGGGATGTTGTCAGCTGGGTTGTAGGTCTGAGACGTCCCTGTGGGATGCAAATTGAAGATGTTGCAGGTCTTCGCTTGAAAGGCGTTAAAGAAAGCTGAACACGCGGCAAGATTTGGAAGCTCAGAAGAGTCGTAGTCATACATGGTTGGTTCCAAAGACCCAAGCAACCTGGATTGCCACGGCCAGGATAGATTGGCTCCAAGCACAAGAATGTCCGAGCTTATTGGTAGACAGAGAAAATATCAGTCAGAACCTTAGACTGCTGGCGATTGTCAGAATTTTTGTGATGTTGGTTGGACACCTGAAATTCTTGGACCAGCCAAATCTGGATGCCAGAAAACTTGGATGAAGGGAGAATTTACAGGAAACCACAACTGCTTCAATGGCCAAAATTGCCATAGTTTTCAGCAAGAATCCCTTAAACGAAACCCATTTGGTTGATGATCACAATTGACTACATCAGATATATCATGATATCACATTCTCTCCCTCTCTCTCTATACACACATATGGATATCTATCTCGTAGAGATTTTCCAGGGGCCCTGAAACTGCCACCATGAGCCGCCACGCCCTTTTCTCGGCGTTCCCACCATCTCGTGTTCCCAGACCCTGCGATGACCTGTGGTGTGCCCTGTCAACTCATGGAACTAAGCTTGGCGGATCAGTGCAGGTGAGATCTGTTGGATGGGGTTGGGGTTGACTGGGTTGAATGGCCGCCAATTTTGGGCGCTTAACCATTAAAACACCGGGGTGACAACAAAAAAATATATAGGGGTTTAATGGCTCCCAAGCTTGGATGAAGGGAACACTTCCATGAACCAGGGGAGGTTGTAAAAGAAATCCTTGAACCAGCCCAATGGCTGGTCACATCCATTGGAAGCCAAGGCCATTTAGTGTGCCCCGAGTCACTTCTTCCTTTTTTTAAACTAGGATTCGGGCTTTCATGATGAAGATTGGTTTCAATGTTGGCTAATGATGGTCGCATTCAATACCGGACCAGGTGTCTATCAGGGGGAAGGGATCAAGGAAATCAACCCCCGAAATAGCTCAGATGTTGATTACGATTAGGCGGAATGATCGAAGAAACATGGTCAACATTGTAGGCTGTGACAGTCTAGTTTGTCTAGATGATGTAGGATGATGTGGGACAAGTCCCGGCTAAAAGAATGAATGATGTCTATCTCGTTCCTCTCATGTGGGTGTGGACGGAAACACATTGACATTTACATGTGTGACATGGTTCGTGATATGGCGCACAGTACAAAATAGATAGACACATGCAGAAACAGATCCGTACATTGTGGTATAGTCCGATTTGACAACCGTATAGTGTTTTTTTTTTTGTGTCTATCGTATTGTTTGGGTCTGTCGATATGGTGACCCACACCCGTCATTTCACTCCCATTTGACGTTGGCCAGGTTTGATGTCTCTGGTTGTGGAGAGAACGCAGAGCTGCCATGTTTGGACAAGGGACATCAACCCCGGGCAGCCTGGGAAAGGGTCCAAGGGTCGACATGTTTCGCCACACGGATTGCGGATGCGAGGTGCCCGCTGGGACATCTTGCCCTATCGCTTGCAGAAGCCCTTTTGCAGGGGAGGCCTTGGGGGTGCTGGGTGAACCCCCTTGGGGCCGTGCTGTCGGTCTTCAATCAGAAGCAAGAGTCATAGCAAGAGTTATAGCATGTCGAGATCAACCAATCATCTTCTCTTCTCCCATCATATAAGTGACCGCTTTTTGGTACCCCGAGGTTCACACCCAAAAAGCTGCCACCACAATTAATTGATGACATCCTCAGTGGGTCCGCAATTCGAACTTTGTTGGGTATCCAATCCACTCCTTATACCATCATGGCAGAATCGCAGCATCAATGGAATGATACCGATGATATGCCCTTTTGCGGTTGCTTCAAAACTACCGCTCTAAGCCTGAAGCTAGATGGTCAATGATGGTCAAACATTTTACGAAACACGACCTGCCATTTGGGGCACCTTTGTGCCCCTCCTTTGTGGCACCACCTGGTTGCTGCATGCAATGATCTGTATGGGATAGGTCAAAAATTCCGACAATGGTATCACCGTTGTTGCTGGTAGCTACACTCATAGTACAAGTTGCAATACCGCGGTGGTTGTTCGACATGGTGTCAGGGATCAGTTCGGAGCTAAGGGTCGCGCCAAGGAGCTACGAATTGAGTTTAGAACCTATTGGACTATCCCCAAAATCTGCCAATCAATGATCTATTTTGACATAATGATGTAGTTATCCCCCCAATTTTTTATTCATCGATATATATTATATATATATATATAATATATGTATATATATATATATTTATTGCAATTTTTTGACAAGTCGTTGGATGTATTTTTTGGATATCCAGGTTGGATGGAAAACCCCAACTAGATCCCGTCCCAAAAAATCGGCGGATTTTTCCAGGCTGCGCCGGCCTCCTGCCCTCCTGGTAATACGGATCCCTCAACACCTGTGGATGCTCCAGTGGCAGACGAGTCGGTTGATGGTTGGTTGATGGTTTGGGATATCAATATCTGAAGGTAAAATACTTGAGCAGACCCATTTTTTTTGGGCTGTTCTCTTGGCATTTCGAGCTCGAAATGACTCTTAAGAGTGCGACAACGTCTAAAACTCGGCATCTTCACCAGAGTCAAGGCGAACTTCCCGATTTCACCCTCAGCTGATTTGATGATTTTCGAAAATCATTCTTGGATCATCGTCCCAGTCCCCCGCATGTCCCGCCCAGGAATGGACCGCCCCGGATTGCGACTTGTTTGCCAGCGACTGCCCTATCTTGATGGACCTCCCTGAGGCTTATCTGGAAGTTGAAGGAGGTGGCTACACCTGCGCCGAAGGTTTTGCAGGGACGGCGGTGGCCAGGTGTGTTCCGGATGAGGAGTGCGAGAGCAGCTTACAATGGTTTGGTGACTTGGAGAAATGCATTGGAATCATCAGGAAATTATGTTTGTATATACGATAATATATATATATATACACATACACATATATGTATAACATGACATAACATATAATATGTAATATAAGTATATATATATATATACACATGATTGTATATGTATCCTGTTGTGTAATTGGTTTTGGTTGACCCCAAAATCAAATGCTGACCTGATGAGGTTGATTTCGATGTGACTTTCGAAGTATGGGCATTGGCCAAGGGGTGGGTACCCTGTGAATTGTGATTCCTTCCTTTCATCTTAGAAGCTCAACATTTTGAAGTCCCAGATCAAAACCCGTGCACACTACACAAATTCGTTGCAACTGCTTTTTTTGTGTGAACCAAGCGTGTGATTGACGCTATTTCCTGCTATTTCCATGTTTCCTCATCCCATCCTGGGACCTCCAAAACTCGGACAGCTGCGTCGAAAGCCCAACACACCAAGGCTGCGAAAAAACCGCGGCCTGTGCACCACCTCTGAATTTGATCGGTTGCTTATTGGACGTGACGCAGTGTAGCGAGGTGAAACCCGGTGGAAGTTGCCCAGTGAGTTGTCGTTTCCCTTACACGGGCTGGTCTTCGGTGGCTGTGTGCCGACCCGATAACGTGGACGAAGAGGTGGGATTGTTGGTGGTGGAACCCGAGTGCACCTTGACATGTGAAGATCCACCAAATGAACCGGAAGGATACTGGATTGAGAATAGCCATACACTTTGATGTTTTGCTGTAGTTGTTTTTTGAATTACTCATGATTACTCTGAGTACCATTTAAACCTCATTTCCCCACCAAAAAAAATTGGCTTTACCCGAACATCTTGCCAAGCCATTAAGGATATGTGAAGGTTTCCACTGGCAATGGTTGGGCCTGCGCCCCGGGCTATGGGGGCGATGCGCAGTGGGATTGCGTCATTGATTCGGTGTGTGCTTCCAAAAAGGTCCTATCTGGCTGTAGCTTATTGGCGCGATGTATTTTGCCAGAGGCGGGCAAAATTTGGTGGCTGCCCCCGTTTTTTCGTACTGAACTAATTGAACCATGGTTTATATGGCTTCAAAACAAACAGCACCAAAACCTTGGTGCCAAGAACTCTTTTCTTTGAGACAAAGAGTACAAATATACTTTAGTTTGCATAATTTTGAGTTCAATCCAGTTCCTTCTGTCAACGCCAGGTGGAAAACGCCTGCATGTACGACTTCACCAGCTGTATCGGCGAAGCCGCCAGCCCGGGGAAATCATGTCAGGTGCACTGCAAGCGGCCGTACCAAGGCAACTCCACCAATGCCAGCTGCCCCAATGGCAACACCAACCCATTGCGAGAGCTCAGCTGGGAGGAACCGAACTGCCAAATTGCATGTGCCGAAGTGGCCGATGTTCCAGTGGGGTATTTGTCCCATCCCTACATTCGAGTCTTTGGTGGTTGGCAATGCACCGATGGATATGCCGGTGTGCCTTCCATTTTCTGTGCCACGGATGCCAACTGCAATCCTCAACTGCGATTTTCAGGCTGCAACGCCCTGTTGCCCTGTGACCCTCCTTCACACCTGTCGCAGGGGAAGCTGTGTGCCTTTCAACACACCTGCATCTCGGTCCGCTCCGGGGACTCCTGTGAAGTCACCTGTCGCGCCCCGTATGTTGGTGGCGTGGCCTTTGCTAGTTGCCCTCCCAATAATACCATTGTGGGTCGGGAGCTGATCTGGGACGAGCCCGATTGCAACCTGCAGTGTCCCATGCCGGACCCCGTGCCCGCTGGCTATCTGCCAGATGGGATCGATATGACTGGGAAGCAGAAATGGATCTGTGCATCAAAATACGAGGGAACTCCCACTGTCGAATGCGACATCGGAGATGACTGTGTGGCTGCTTACAAATTTAGTGACTGTGTGCCTCAGTACCTTGGACCTGACCAAGTTGGTGGGCTCGAGTTGTTGCTAATTGGTGCGGAATTCCAGCTGTCAGATGGATGAACCATTGGAGGTATCTATAG
This sequence comes from Symbiodinium sp. clade C Y103, assembly GCA_003297045.1. Lineage (NCBI taxonomy): Eukaryota > Dinophyceae > Suessiales > Symbiodiniaceae > Cladocopium > Cladocopium sp. clade C. The sequence continues at coordinate 18,808 of BGPT01000590.1, read as the reverse complement.
ACATCAACACAAACAGACAATCATCATAATATATCATAATCATAGTAGTATCTATAATATCCATCTCCCTCTCCACTTATCCATCCGTTCATCTATCCATTTTAAACATGTTTCTATATCATATATCATGTATCACGTATCATTTATTATATATGATTATATCATACATTATATATGATTATATCATATCATACATTATTTATGATTATATCATACATTATTTATGATTATATCATATATCATGTATATGTAGAATATATATGTATGTATGTATGTATATATATATATTGTCAAAGGGATGTATGTGAGAACCCCACGGGTATATAGTCAGTACATACGGGGGGATCACATCAATTCAAGGACTATAGAGCCATTTCAGCGAATGACNACGGGTATATAGTCAGTACATACGGGGGGATCACATCAATTCAAGGACTATAGAGCCATTTCAGCGAATGACTGATATGTTTGGCTCAAGCCGCCAAACAAGGTGATAAAAGGACGTTTGCCCAGTTGCTCATGTCACTCGCTTGACCTTTGCACCTACGAACAGCTTGGGACATCGTGAACTAGCATACCAATTGCTGACCTGGAACAGGGGTATATCTGTTCACAGGTTATCAGCCGTATTGCTCTGGTAAGCCCGCTTCGCGGGAACCAGGCTTGCGTGCTGCAGAGTCGAGATTGGCAATTGACTGAAGTCCAAGTACCAGTCGGCCTACACCATCGA
>BGPT01000589.1:254034-275490 GCA_003297045.1 Symbiodinium sp. clade C Y103 | reverse complement strand
TTCGTGACGGCTCGTCGGCACTGCCCGCGGCCTAAAGAGAGAAAGAAGAAGAAGGAGAGAGTGAAAAGGGAGAGAGAGAGGGAGAGAGAGAGAGAGAGAAAGAGAGATGTGAGGATGTGAAGATGTGAAGATGTGAGGATGTGAGGATGTGAGGAAGTGAAGATGTGAAGATGTGAAGATGTGAAGATGTGAAGATGTCAAGATGTGAGGATGTGAAGATGTGAGGATGTGAAGATGTGAAGATGTGAAGATCTGAAGATGTGAAGTTGTGAAGATGTCAAGATGTGAGGATGTGAAGATGTGAGGATGTGAAGATGTGAAGATGTGAGGATATGAAGATGTATAACAGACCTTCACAGTTAGAAGAACCCTTCGCTCAGACGCTCTCGGGAAAAACACTGAACATGTTTGAGATTTATTTTGAGTTAAGTTTGACCCATACTGTTTTTCCCTCCATACCATCCTCATTTCATGATGCCATGCGACAAAAAAAACCTGTTGGATACCCCGCGCCTTGGTGGCAAGTCTGTCCAGCTCTCTGTAGTGGCCTCAGTTGGATATTGAGTCAATGCCATGTTTGACCCATTCCTTTTCTTTGAATGGGTAGTGATTGGCTAGTGGTAATTAAGATACTGAAAATCCATGAAAATCCAAGATGGTTCTTGGAGAAACAATATCGGTCTTTTCCTTTATTCCCCACCTGCCAGGTGAGGGTTACTAGATTTTAACATAGCTGCGCGGGGGGTGGACACCTTCCTCTTCCTCCTCCTTCTCCTCCTCCTCCCGCCTCCTCCCCCCTCCTCCTCGCCAGCTGCCGGACCTCATCTGCCAGCTCCAGATCGCAGTGGGCACTGCCGGACTTCATCTGCCAGCTCCAGATCCCAGTGGGCACTGCCGGACTTCATCTGCCNCATCTGCCAGCTCCAGATCGCAGTGGGCACTGCCGGACTTCATCTGCCAGCTCCAGATCCCAGTGGGCACTGCCGGACTTCATCTGCCAGCCCCAGATCTCAGTGGGCACTGCCGGACTTGAACCGCGACTGCCAGATCCCAGTGGGCACTGCCGGACTTGAACCGCGACTGCCAGATCCCAGTGGGCGCTGCCGGACTTGAACCGCGAGCCCCAGATCGCAGTGGGCACTGCCGGACTTGAACCGCGACTGCCAGATCCCAGTGACCACTGCCGGACTTCAACTCCGGACTCCAGATCCCACTGGGCACTGCCGGGCTTCAACCGCGAGTCCCAGATCCCAGTGGGCACTGCCGGACTTCAACCGCGAGCTCCAGATCGCAGTGGGCACTGCCGGGCTTCAACCGCGAGCTCCAGATCCCAGTGGGCACTGCCGGGCTTCAACCGCGAGCTCCAGATCCCAGTGGGCACTGCCGGACTTCAACCGCCAGATAGAATGCCAGATAGAATGCCAGATAGAATGCCAGATAGAATGCCAGAAAGATATGCCAGATAGAATGCCAGATAGAATGTCAGAAGATATGCCAGATAGAATGCCAGATAGAATGCCAGATAGAATGCCAGAAAGAATGCCAGATAGAATGCCAGATAGAATGCCAGAAAGAATGCCAGATAGAATGCCAGAAAGAATGTCAGAAAGAGTGTCAGATAGAATGCCAGAAAGAATGCCAGATAGAATGCCAGAAAGAATGCCAGAAAGAATGTCAGATAGAATGCCAGAAAGAATGCCAGATAGAATGCCAGAAAGAATGCCAGAAAGAATGTCAGATAGAATGCCAGAAAGAATGCCAGATAGAATGCCAGATAGAATGCTAGAAAGAATGCCAGAAAGAATGCCAGAAAGAATGTCAAATAGAATGCGAGAAAGAATGCCAGAAAGAATGTCAGATAGAATGTCAGATAGAATGCCAAGAGGAAGAGGAGGAGAGGACAACTCGGATGAAATCTAGAGATTTCATCAGAGTTGTCCTCTCCTCCTCCTGCCTGCCAGAAAGGTCTGCCAGAAAGAATGTCAAAATCTGTATCACACTATATGCCAAATAAAGTCTCATGGTGGGTGGGGATCACTCGAAGAAAAGTAATTTTCCTTTTTTTTGAAATCCCTGGTTCATATCTCAATCGAAAGCCAGAGGTTGGCAATCACATCAACAAGGAAATATCACTGATCACCAAATCCCTGGTGTACAGCATCTCCAAGGCCCCCAAGACCCTGACGAGCAAAAAAAAACGACTTTACACCACACCTAAAACAACCAACGTTGACCTACGTTGACCTACGTTGACCAACGTTGACCAACATTCCCGGGGAGTTGTTACATTCACATAGCGAGACACTTGGATCGCAAACGAAGGTCAGACTTCGTAGTGTGCCACTCCTGGCGATGCGAGGTGGCGACGACACACGATTCGTGGTATTCGATTCCCTTGTTGTATCCTTGTATTATGTAGCTATAGTATCCCTAATTTACTACGATTATTCATGACTGGTACTATATAGGTATCCATGGTATGGTATCGTATAGCATTGTAGTATCATGGGTTTACAATGATTACACATTCAATGACATCAACGTGAGGTCGTGTCCCCATTGGTTGGTGAATTCCCGTTTGTTGCTGGGATATCCCTTTTTCGCATCCCTACTCATCTCATCCCCAGTATACCAACAACGAATTGGTATATATCCCCATATGGGTAACCATATAGCAATTATACCGACATAGACTAGCATTACCATAGACTATTGTTGGCGAGTTCCCTTACCCTCTGGTAAACTAACATAGCTATTGAAAATGGCCATAGAAATAGTTGATTTTCCCATGAAAAATTGTGATTTTCCAGTTCGCTATGTTAGTTAAACAGAGGGTAATTTTCGTACCCAAATGGCAAGTCATCCCCATACCCTCTGGTATTGCCTAACATCACTCTGGAACATCACCATTTTTAATGGGAAAATCAACGAACTAAATGGCCATTTTCAATGGCTTTTTGTATGTTTACCAGAGGGTAGTATCCCTAATTTTCAGACGTTCTCAAGGTTCCTTCTGGGCGGCACGTTGGCGTTCGCCTTGGACTTGTCCTTGGTTTTCATGAGAAAAATAAAGGCACCTTGCGTCAAAAAATAATGATGGCAAACATGGAAACTGAACCAAATGGACATGGTGATTCAACCATGAGACATGTGATTCAACCATGAACATATGCGACTAAAAGCCACAAAAGATAGGGAACTGAATGTATTTGACGACTTGGCCACCGGCAAAACCCTGATGTCGTCTGCCTTTCAAAACAGAATAGCTGGTCTATTGTGGGAGCCATAGGATTACAACAACAATGGCTACGGAATAGGAACACCAACGTGAGTTTCTTGTAAGTAACAAGCACACGTTGTTGAATATAGTATGCATCACAAGGTGACCAACAAACTTGAACATAAGACTGATAATCACATAATAAGCAGAGCCATCTTGGCTATTTGCTGCCATTTAGGGGTGATTGGCCGTGGAAGTCTACAGGAGGAAGGACTTGACAAGTTGGAACATCAGCAAAATCTATAAATGTATGCGGTATTGTAGTATAATATCTATAAATAGTATATACTTGATATTATCAATCTTCTTGCAATACTCACATATATACATGTGTATATATATATATAAATTATATATGGATCACCTATCAATTACAGCAATTAGATATGGTGTGCAAATTAAGGTATGAACTAGATAATGTCTTAAACCCAATAGTAGACAATACCCAATTTTATGGAATAAACCCACAACAAATTGTAGATTTATGGTATTGGGTCAATCCCACATTGCTTGCCACATCCAAGCGTCATTTTCATCCTCCAGGTTGGAAGGCTCTGTGGTGGCCCTGGCTGAAGATGTTTTCGCCGTGAGGTGTACTACAAACTACATAGCTATGGAAAACGTTTACATAGCTATGGAAAATCACCAGTTTTCATGGGAAAATCCACTATTTCTATGGCCATTTTCAATAGCTTTTTGTATGTTTACCAGAGGGTATCCTGCTTGAGGTTGAACTAGTTCAATTTTGGACACCGTTCGGACTGTTTCCTAATGGCTGGGGGTACCCAAAAATGGATGGTTTATAATGGAAAATCCTATTAAAATGGATGATTTGGGGATACCCCTATTTTTGGAAACCTCCATTCTGACTGTTTATGGAAGTGGCGACCGAATCGATCATTTTGCCAAGCGACACTTCAGATTTCTCAATCCTGGACAGCACTTGCATTGCAGGGTTTGTTGGTGCTGCAGTCACATTCAACCTACATCACAATCAAACGAGCACAATATCCGCTTCAATGAAAACACCGAAACGTTGCATAACGCATCTGTTTCTGTGTCCATGTGTGTCTCCAAAAGGTCCATGTTGCATCTCCCATGATATCTCGCCATCAGCAACCAACGCAACCAACGCGGTTGGTGGACAGCCAAGTGACGTGGCAGAGCAATCCTCCAGGACATACTGATGGATTTCTTCGAGATGATCAGGAAATGTCATCCTGCACATCTTGGAGATGCCACCGGTTATCCTCCGGAAATCAAACATGGCAATTGGAAATCCACTATCAATGGAGGGTTTAATGGGAAAATCCACTATCAATTGGTGATTTTCCATTGCCATGTTTGATTACCGGAGTGTATTTAAGTTGACCAAGCGGTTTCTCGCATCGCTTCAATGGTACAAGAGGCATGGGATTTGTGAACCACGACAGCTTCATGGTGTGGTCCAGAGATCATACTGGTGATCCGAGCCATGCTAAACACATTGTCAATGGATGGGTGTATGATCATGGAACAGCATACCCTTCCGACTCTTTAACTAGTTATCGCAATTCATTGGGACATGGAACTCCCTTGAACCAACTGATTGAATATCAAGTTGATTCATTGCTGATGGTTCAATCACCATGGTGTATGCAAATATGGTATCAAGTTGGAACTTTGTAAATCCCATGATTGTCCCATGATTGTCCCATGATTGTCCCATGATTGTCCCATGTTTGTCCCATTATTCTTGTTATGTATGTCCAATGGCAATCATCATCATATCCCCATATGAGTCAATTAAGAATGACAGGTTCAGTAATACCAACAAAATAATTAATTACAAATTAATTATGTCATTCATGTTTTCCCATTCAATGGCCATTGATTATTCAGTTCAGAAACATTCACGATTCAGATGATTGCTGGTAAATTATCGTTTTCAGTAAACTGATATTTTGTTGTTGGTGACATGACCTTTTTTGAGTCAATTGAATGACAGTCCAGTGAACCACTTCTCCTGACCCTCATCTTGGCTCGAGAGAAGCTTCCCTTGGAGGAGCTGGGTAAAATTCAGGACTTTCCACCCGCAGAAAACCCTCGGCAAATGGCAGAAAACTAAGTAAACCATAGGGAAAACAGCAGAAAATCATGCAATTCTTGGGAAACATACCTGAAATGGCGCACCTACACGCAAACATTGCAAATGAACAAACCAACCACCCCGCAAAAGAGCGCGCATGCTGATATGCGGACGTGTCTCAACCTGGGATATACCCCCCAAACGGCAATTTCAACAGAGAGACAGTTACGCACAACCAGTAGCTCAAATTTCAGACAAAGCCATGTGAATTTCAAGCCTTTTTTTAAAGATGGTGATTCCAAGGGACTGAGAGCTTCTTCTGTATCTCTTCCATCGCCTGGCAAGAAGATCTGCTGAATTCACAACATGACATTGCGATGCATGTGGCTTCCTTCCAGAAAAGTACCTTTCCAACTCCAGATATTTCAAAACAACATACTGCTTGGTATCCCCGCTGCATGGGAACTGTTTCGAACTTCCGATCTAACATGCCATGAGGACTTTCACACATTCACACGTGAAAAGAAAAGAAACTAATTGCCTAAACAACGTACTAGTATAGCCGTTGGATCCCTTGACATCAAATGTTCATGCATACTGCATACCCGTCTATTTGTTCATCGACCTGCAATGTTCTTCAATGTCAACTGGCTAGACTCGGTCCTGATCGCTGAAGAGTACATGCTAATCAGCTCAAGATGAACATCCTCAAAATATCTTTAGAGAAACAATTCATTTGAAAACCCCCTACTGAAGATGAACGTATCCTGGAATCCAGGTAGTGCTTAGGACTCAGGACACACCAAAATTAAATGTATATCCGTGTCTATCCTCATTATTTCGCATGAACAGATGCCAAAACTGGCATACAAAGAGCGTCCATGTCGGGTCCAGTTCTTCCCACTGATTTCGCCTTCAAGGCCTGCTTCTTGGCAGGTTGGTCTGGTTGCCTGGGTGCAGGTTGTGGACCCTAGCCCTGGGATATCCAAATTGAAACCATACAACTGATCCAGAGAACTTGAAATACATAACTTGATCCAATCATTGGATGAGACTATACAATAAATTGAAGTTATGTTTACATTGATTGTTTACTATAGATTGATTTAAATGAAGGACTCCAAATATTGGTTTCACATTGTTTTCTTTTGCCGAGCTGGTCTCTTATCTTGCACCTACCCACAGGATGATTGAATGAACCACTGGCCAATCTCCAGTGTTTTGTGACTGACCAGAGAGGAAATGAATTTCTGGTGATTTCTGGGAGCTTTGGATGCGAGTTCCTACATCACTTCCAGGTTTCCAAGTGTCCTATCTGTTTTGGTGGTAGTCACTAAAAGAAACTGGTTGGCACGTTCGACAAAGGTAAGACTTCCATTCATGATCCATGTGGGTTTGTCTGAAAATAGACGGCCCCACTTTCAAATGACTACAACTTGGAACTGAACATCATGCAATATACATCCTTCATTTTTGGACAAACCCAAATCATGTTGTTGGTTGTATTCCATTATATTTCATCCCCCTTGTTTGATGGGTACCCACCCCTAACCGGGCATTTCATAAATAATAGGCGCTGTTAGGCATTTATCAAATGGATCGCCCTAGGAAAACCACATTTCAGGTTGTATGCCATTGTATTTCCATTCTCTGAAAGGTAGGAGCACCCAAAGAATCCCATGGTGGAACATAGGAAACTGTCCAGTTGATAGCCATAGAAAATCCCGTATCAATGGAGGTTTGAATGGGAGCATCATCCAAAATTGCAAATTATCCATGGCTATGTTAAAAAACCAGAGGGTAAATCAAATTGCCCAAGAGCAAGATCTATTGATTGACTAAATCTGCATGTCTGACAGTTCATTCAATCACCATTTGTTGGCTACATTGCTATGTTTTTTTTGAGGGTCAAATCCCCAAAAAGATGTTTTGCTGGTTAAATTAAATCATATGTTTTAATGGCAAAATCACCATGCGTTTATTTTTTTCAGGGTGACATCATGTATTTTTGTTGATTGAATACCCATGTTTCATTGTCAAAACTCACTATTTCAGTGTCCCTATCTTTCACAGCAAAATCACCATTAGTATGTTGGCGACATGGCAATGTGTCCATTTTTCTCATCCTGAAGTCACCACTTCCCCTATTAATCATTAAATCACCATCACAATCACCATTTTCCCTTGGGCGATTCGTGGCTGAATCATCAAAAAATGTCCATACCATGCCATACCTGGCATCTGATGGTTAAACCCTGGTAAAGCCATATGTTTCATGGTTACACAATGTTAAACCATGCGGTTTTACCATCAAACATAATTATGTAAAAATATGTTAAATCATGTCAAACCCTTGAAAATATGATTAACCACATTTCATGTGGGCAACCCAATGTCATAAACAAACCATTTGGGGATGGTTTATTATTGGATTTCCACATAAAGCCCTATATTTGGTGCTTAAATTTCATGGTCCAACCATATTAAACCCATTAGAAATGTGGTTAAAGTTAAACTATGGCTAAACAATCCCCATATTCAGTGCCTGAATTTGATGCTTGAACCATGTGAGCCATTGAAACCACCCCATCCCATCCCATTATACCGGTTGAACAATATCCCCATTATGCGTAATAATAATATTGATAATCCCCAAGAAACCACGTAGTCTGATCTCCTATCATAGCCAATCAACAATGGTACTGTTCATGGTTCATGTTGAAGCCTGCGAAAACGGCGCCCAGGCACACACTGAAGCCGATGGATTTCAGTGCAGACTCCGTGGCCACAGGCGTCAGCTGTCGACCCGTCTCCGTGTGAACCAAACGCTCCGCCAGGATCTGCACAATGTCCTGAGGAGCTGGGCGGTTAACGCAACCAACAAGTGAATTTGACCATCAAAAATGGTGGTTTCAACATGTTTTAACCAGCAAAAATGGTGGTTTAAGCCACGCTCAGATGGGTATTTCACTCACAAAAGGGGTGATTCAGGTTGTGAACAACTAACCAGTTGATTTAGATAAAAATTGGTATTTCCCAACAGTTGATTTACGAACTTTCATGGGATTTAGCTAAGTTGGTTCTGCACCAGCTGGTTGACTGTTGGGTTGATCAGCCAACAAACATAACAGGAGGGTGCCCCATCCTGCAGGGATTGGGATCTCGATATCATGGGATGCATTCCTTCAGTGCATTGCATCCCAGTTGCCCTTTGGTAAATTCAACATCAAAAAAAGTGGATATAGACATAAACAAATGATTATCTAGTGGGAAATTATATAATGATATAATGATAATGGATGATTTAGTCCATTTGTATAGCCCAAATTTAATTTGATGATCTAGTGGGAGATTATATAATGGATAATTTCTTCCACATCTATCAAAAATCACGATTCTTAATGGGTTGGGCCATTTTCCATAGCTATGTCAAATTACTCGAGTGTAGACGTAGATGCCCTTAATCTGCTGTTGTTTCTTGCCATTCTATCATGCGGATCCAATTTAAAATTTGATTCAACCAACTCTAGAAGTGGCTGTAAATACACGTTTGATTTATCCTCTGGTTATTCAACATAGCCATGGAAAATGACAATTTTTAGTAGGTAAATCACCATAAATCAACTATAAATTTGCCGTTTTCCATGGCTATGTTAGTTTACCAGAGGGTAACAAACTTGAGGTATAAAACCCACCACGAGATGGGGATACAATTGGATAATAATGGGAAGATCCACCCCTCCAAACGTACCCACCCACCAAAGATAGGGCTTACAAAGTGCGAATCTTAACCAGTACCAACCAGGTGTGAGTCTTCCGCTGTAGCAGGTGCCCAATGGCAAGCCGAACATGTTAAGTAGATTTGGTTACTGGAAACAGCTTGGTAAATTTGTTAAGAACAAAACTTACTCGACAATTTAAAAAACACTTTCCTACATATACATATATATATATATGTATATATATATATGTATGTATCACCTCCTACTGAAAAATTGCCGATAATAAGAAAATGAGGGTAATGAATGTGAATGGACATGGGTATACTAAGGGTGTAACCTGGATAGACATGTACAGTACCTGAGGGAGATATCTGTGTACATGTAGACTGTAGATGTATAAATGTATGTATGTATGTATGTATGTATGTATGTATGTATGTATGTATGTATGTATGCATGTATATAAACGTATGGATATATATTATGTGATTATATATATGTAAAAGTGTTTGTGTATGATACATGTTTGTATTTCGTAAAAGATGCGTCTGTGAGTGTGTCGAAAGCTGTAACAAGAATGGAGTAGACCAATCCTGTGAATTGGCTTTAGACTCTACACACATGGGATTGGCCAGAAACTGAGTATGGAAAGACCATGGAAAATACCACTTTCCCAATCAAAATTTCACTGCTTGGGAAATCAGTATTATTCTGGGTTGCAATGATCCCCAATAAACCAGTTGGTATAACCCTCTATCAAACCTCAAGCAAGGGTATTGGCTGAACACATCAACATCCATCATCTTGAGTCACACCAAAATAGGGCCATGGTCAACACATGGTTTTTTTCGAGGTATGGCCAATATGGACATCTCATACAACTTTTGACTATGGCACTTGCTGTGGATCGAAGAAGTCCCGCAACAGCTGAGAGATGGTTTATCCGCCATTATAATCCAATCATGCACAGTGTTTCATACTTACCCATAGGCCCATAATTAGTATCCCATAGTTACCAAATGGTGCAGGATTTGTTCCATCCACAGTATCAGGAAGCTTCACCTCATTCACTTGTCAGGCAGAGCAAAGCATGCCAGGAGACTTTGAACAAGCTTTCCATGTGAACTTCGCGTTCTTTGTCCTCAGTGTCCGCTGGGTTTCCTGGTCCCTTGTATTCGGGACTTTCCACGGGTCCGAACGCTATTTTTTTCCCCAACAAGCGTTCAAAACAATTCAAAAGTACGGCTCAGGTGCGGAGACTTGTACATCGCCATCTTTCAAGATCTTTTTGCAAATCCTCAGTGGAACAGTGGCTTCTCAGGCGCCCCAACCTGGTTCGTGGTGAGGGATTGCCTTCAACACTACACATCAAAGCACATCAATACGCTGATTTGGAGACTCTTGGAACCTTTGAAATCGTTTAAACCGATCTGGAGTTTGTCTGGTAAACTAACATAGCTATGGAAAATCACCATTTTTTATGGGAAAATCCACTATAAATGGCCATTTTCAATAGCTATGTTAGTTTACCAGAGGGTATATATTTCAGAAGTGACATCCACCCATGGGGGCCGCCACACCAACCATCATCGCCACGGTGGGTTTGGGACTCATCTTGCGGGCCAAAGTGCTCTGGCAAATCCAGAGTGCCAAAAGCCTTTTGCAGATCTTTCTCTTTGGCAATCACCGCCTGCCGGGAAGTGCCAAAAAAAACAGTAGTGACATGTTGGACTGATTGATTAATATGTTGATTGATATTATCAATCGCAACAATATTCAAGCAAATGATGTACACTTGTACATCTTATGAACACATGACTTACAGTCAGTGGAATCAGTAGATTTGTTGATGATTTACCAACAACCAATGGTTTATTGCCTCTGCATCTGCTCATGAATATGCCCTTGGACGGGCTGGGTGAGGAACCATTGGTCGGTACGCTTTATCCGTTTCTTCAGCATTCAGTGGCATATTGAGGATTCCATGAAAATATCAAAGTGGCTTTTAAAAAGAACAAACAACAAGTACTTCACAAACCATTGACCAGCTGTGCTAGCCTGAAAAAAATGGTACCTGCAGATTCCATAGCTATCCTCTTTTTCGCAATGGACTGGCCATAAATTGGAATGTACATGAGTATATCCCATGGGTTTACTCGTCGATATCCCAAAGCGTTGTTGGTTAAATTACTGATTTTGCTCATATCCCATACCAACCCCGCATTGTTGGTGAAACATATTCCATCACATCCCACTAGATCCTTTATGGTTTCTTGTTCAAATCATCCAAATTCCCAAAGCAGCTGATGAAATTCCCATCTGGATAAACCCACTTGATCTAAATTCACTTGGCTGGTGTTTTGGTTTATAACTCCAATAACTATGGTTTATGATACTTATAACTATACTTAATGGGGTTTATAAACCAACTTATAACTAGGGGGCCTCACATTGTAGTACATTGTTTGTCAATCCATTTCAATCCCTGTTTTGGATGCTTAACCCACCATTTTCTGCGTGGCACCTTGGAGACGTTGGTGAAGACCGTCTCAGTCTGGAGAACTTCATTGAGGTCCTGGCCATGGGACGAATTGGTGTACGTTTTTTTCATGTGTGAACTATGTATAATATTGTATAATGAAACAGTATAATAATAATAATTAATACTAATTAATAACAATAATAGTAATAGTAATAATATGTAATAATAAGAAAAACCTAATAATAATAAGAATAATAATAATAATAACAATTTTAATATTAATATATGTAATATATGATAATGCAGTACGTATTCGTATGGTAATATATGGTAATATGGATTAATATGGTATTATACGGCATTCAATTGCATCAATTATGGTCACAGTCACTATATGTAGTAAATTGTTATAATATAATCATCATTTTGCACACGGCATAGATGCGCACAGTAGCAAGACTGGAGAATCTCAACCAACCAAAGGATCACTCAGATTGTGATTGAAACAGCATTCACTGGGAAACCTAGCAAGGAGCATATCTTCACGACCCAACAGATTCAGTACGGAGCATGTGGATCCCACTACAAAGGTCATTGAACCAGTGATCAATGACCGAAGTGGCAAGGATGGGAACCATCCGACCTTCTCGATGCCCTCGCGCCAGTTCAGGACCTTGTTCTTGTAACCTCACGGAGTCAGGAAGTCATTGGGATTCTCATCGGATCTCCGTTCATCAAGCGTGGCTAGCTGGGAAATCTCCGATCAATGGGAGGTTTGAACGGGAAAGTCTCTATGTAAATGGATATAAATGGGGTATTGTCAAGATTCTCGGAAACTCAGGTCCGATCTTGATCATCTCTGGATGACTGTTGGCTGCAATTCTTTTCCGCTGGTAGAGCACTTTGAACTGAGACATGTTGAAACCGCCAACCAGATTGTTCGGGCGGGGCACAAAACAAAACACATAGGACATAGACATTGAATTCAATGGATTGGTTAAGGGAAATCTAGATGAAACCTGTAGATTTTCTCTACCAATCCAATCCAAGAATGAAACAACAAGCTGGCGGCCAGAACGCCAAGTGACAGGCGATTTCAAAGCGAATCCCGTGGGATTTCATTCCTCAGATCTGGGTGAACCAAATTTGGGTGCGTCTGAAAATCAGCCAGGGGTTTGCTCCGCACGGCAATGTTTATCGTAACTTCGAAATAGATAGAAAGGTGGGAAAACTGGACATATGAAGTAAATACATGTAAATATAATCTTTAATCTATGATATCCTGGAAACATGTTTCTATATTTTTGGGGGTTGATGTATGGGTAAAATAAGCTCACTATCCAATGGCTTTGGTGGTGCGCTATTCTGCTTGGTGGGTTCAACCATCCCATCTACAACGATGCATCTGGGAGAAACAGAACACACTCATTGTCCTTGACTTCAAAGCAACGTTCTCAAGGAATCTCAAGGATAGATAATCCCAAGGCAAAACAGCAAAGTTGTGTAAACGTCACCAGAAACCACATGCCTTTCCAAACCACCCACCTTCAGTCGTCACGAAAAACCTTTACGTTTGGGACAGAGAGTCGAACGACTGCAACATTGGTGAGCCGTTTTTGCCCCACAGGTTGCTTCAAAGCCATGGCGGAAGACGCGATGGCAGCGATAAATTAAGCGACTTGGATGGTGGGCCAAGTTTGTGCCATGGAGTCATGGGATGTTGATGGAGAACTCTTGGTTTTTGGTGTGCTGCAGCATGCGAAAAACCAAGCGAAACAAACTCCTTCTTGGAATGGCATAGCGGCTAGGATGGGGTTGGACCCCCAAGTTTGGATGCGGAACAATGTTAAAATCCTGGTAAAATCGGAGGGGTAACTAAACAAGTGTAAAAACAGGTTCCGATCCCTAAGTTTAGAATATATGGTATGACTGGATGTTTCATCACTACTCAACATGTCAAATGTGAACTTGAGTGTTTTCTCACTTCGCTATTGAAACTTGAGTGGATGTACCTCTGCAGATCACTCTGAATATTGATCGACGTGGCTGAGGTACAGGAAGGCGAAGGCAGACTAGCCAGCCAACCAACCAAATGAAGAAACATAATAGAAATGATCAGCGTCATCGTCATCATCATCATCATCATCATCAGCAGCAGCAGCATCATCAGCATCTTCAGCATTTTCAGCATCTTCAGCATCTTCAGCATTTTCAGCATCTTCAGCATCATTAGCATCATCAGCATCATCAGCGCATCATCATCAGCATCAACATCATCAACGTGATTTGAGAACCAGATGTAGGTTTGAAATTCGATACCCACGACCCAAACAATGACGTTCACCCAGTGTCACGTTCACCCGTCACCCGGCAGGTCTGCCTTCCCTCGTAACAGCAAAATGGCCTCAGCTCCCGTACGCTTCCAAGGAAATTGTTCCTACTCAGTCTCAAGTTTTCAAGTTTAAACCACCAAAAAATGTGACATTCAAGATCTTCCTCCACAGAAAAATCGATGATCAAGCAATCTCAAGCATGTCACTGATGGTTTCTTGTGAATGCAACAAAAAAAGGCAATGGCGCGCGATGCAGAATTCATGTTCCAATGTACAGAGGTCATCTGTGACATGGACCTACTGGCAATGCGAATCAGTGCCTTTGTTGGTTGAAGGACATTCTACCCCATTGGGATCCTATTTCTTTGGTTCTTACCATCGCCAATCTGAACTATGAGTATACACAGTATACCATTGTCGGTGCCAGACCTATGGACCAGGAAATCTGGTCATGTTTATACTACCCTCTGGTAATGAAACGTGGCTGGCTGGAAAATTCCCCATATAAAACGAGGCTTAGAGATGGGGAAAATCAGAATGTTCGATTGCCAAGTTTGATTACCGTGCGCGATGACCGGAGGGTATGAAATTCAAAGATCTGAAGTGTGTGGATTTTTGTTGTTTACAATCCAGCTACTAATCCATGTATGACATAGATCTTGTGGAGTTCTCCCTCCCATTTGGGCGACTCGAATCAAACATGAGGTGCAGCAAAAATCACGACTTTATAGAGACTTGAGCTATACACCTTCATGTCTACGGGATTTCTCATGATTTTCCCATTTTTCAGTGGGAATTTTCCAGCCAGCCATGTTTGATTTTCCACAGTAGAGTCTGCCATCTGGATGCCCCCGACCACCGAAGCAGAGAGGCCCAGGAGAGCCTAGGCCCCACGCAACATCCAAGTCATGGCTGGACTCCATGGTGGATGCAGGGGATTGACATGTATATATATATATATGGGACATTTTGGGACCATTTATGGGGGGTTTAATATGGTTTAATACCAAAGGGACGGGAGTACTTTCGCATGTCGGAACTAGCTGGTCACATTTGGTAATCCCTCATACTTGACAGCTGAAAGCGATAAAGGCGATAAAAGCCATGAATACATATGCAGGCTGGTCCAACGATGTGAAGATATTTAGAATATCATTTATATTTATGGCAGTTGTTTTAAAGGTGTTTTTACTTTTTTCTACTCATGACCCAATAAACAACGAAATTCATATACAAGGTATTTGTAAAACAAAACAAACATACTGACAGCTGACCCGTGGTAACATTCCCAGGGATGTCTTCATCCAAGTCGTACAACCATGGTCAAAAATCCCGTGGGTCTCAAGGGGTTGAATTGTAACAAGCTTGGATAAAAACAAAGAACAGCTCAAACAAATGTGGCAAAACCAATAATCAATGGATTGGTTGAAGGGAAAATCTACAGGAAACCCATAGGTTTTTACCACCAATTCTAGGGTTTTTCCTAGAGATTTTCCCTTGAATAAATCCAATGAAAGAATAACCTTCCCCGGTTTGGGGATGGTTGATACAAGCTATTTCTGTCAAGTCATTGGCAGTGGCTTCTGGGCATGTTGCTTACCACAATACCAACTATATACTCATTATTTGGTTTACATTGGTTTACCATGGTTTACCACATAATTGGTACACACTGCACAGCGTACCGAGTGTATGGCACTATATGCCTTCCAGTAAACTAACATAGCTTGATCAGAAAAGCATCTATTTTCATGTGCCAGGACTTCCGTACGCAAACAGTATACCTAGTATAGACCAATTTGTTTACCCTCTGGTGAACTAACAGTTTGCTATTGAAAATGGCCATTGAAATAGTAGATTTTCCCATTAAAAATGTCCATTTTCAATAGCTATGTTAGTTTACCAGAGGGTAATAGCCATTTATATAGCCACTTAAATAGCCATTTATAAAACCGGCTCTTTAGCCATTACACAGCCATTACATAAAACCATTTCATAGCCATCGCCACTACATACAGCCATCATGTAGGCATGAAAAAGAGCCATTATGGTTGCTAAAATATCCACAAATCAATACAAATCAACCAAGACCATCATATAACCATGATATAGCCATTATAGCCATTGAATCACAATTACATAGCCATTGTTACTTGTCAATGTTAGTTCCACTTCACCACCACCTGGATCCTACTGGATCCCACCTGCACGATGGCGCCAGCGTGGTCGGCCAAAAACCAGGGCCGCTCAGCGAAATAGGCCTGGATTTCTTCGATGAAATGCAGGGCAAAGCCAAGAAAAACACAAAAGAAACCATATCTTTTGAGATTTGAAGTACATAAATCATCATTTCCTTTTGGGATCAAATAACATCTGGGAAACGCACAAAAAAGGTATTGGAAAATTGCGTTTTTAAGAAAGGAATTCACCAACATGAAAAAAAAATGGGATAGTTACCCCTACTCACCATAACTCTAGCGACGTTGTGGCGTCTAGTGACTTGTGATGTTTTGGCTAATCAAATTTGCGCAAAGAGGTGCAGGAAGTAGGTATGCAGTCTGAATGGGACTCTGAAACGCTGATGCACAAGAGCGGTTGGCTGGAAGTCAACATTAATGACGTATGTCACAGGGTTGGATTGTCATCATCCAAGATTGAAACCATCAAAGTTATGATTGATACGCTGCTTTGGGATGCATCTATAGTATAGTTTTAATCAGACTCACGTGAACATGCGTGAACTGCACCGGAAACCATTGCTTTCTTTCGTTGTGAACTTCCATTGAATGTTATGTAGATCCAAACTGAACAATTTGTTTGCTAACTTTGCACCCTTCGGAGCAAGTTTGTAGACCTCAAAAACGCCATGATGGCAAACCACTATGACTGCTGTTGTTGGTGAATTACTACACTTCAAACAAAATGACATGAGATGAAATGGGCATCAACGTTAAAAACAAAAAAAACATTTGGGATACTCTTTTTACTGGCCAAATGTTCATATTTCTGGTGCCCACATTGTGAGGTGAATGTAATTGATCCAGTTTTATTCTGTCCCTGGCAGAATGCTACGCACAGCCCACCCGCCTCGATCTTCTCAGGTTCGTAGTCCCACCTGCGGGTGGTTTCACCAACAAACCTAGGGATATAGATGGAAAACAATGAGATAACATGGGAAATTATACATGCAACGTAACGATACATAGCGGGATATAGAACCAATTTGATATGATCGATTTTCACGGTGCCCAAGTCGAGTCAATGACTCCATGTGTTTCTGCTTCCATATTTGTTTGCATCATTTGCAACAAATCTGGAGGCTTGTTTCAGGCTGTCCTGATCCTGATTTCCCAAGTACGTGTAGGTAGCCTCAACAACCAAAGTACTAAGCAATATGAATTCTGGGGATTGTCACAATCCATGAACCGGGAATTTTCCAATGTTTGTTCACCATGGTGAGACAATGACTATGTGGCTCTGCACAAAGTCGACGACTCCTCTCTTTGGATCCTAGCCTGGGAGTACCGAGTACAATCCCTGCTCCCTGCCCGAACAACTCGCACCCGATGTGAGTGGTCAGATCGTCTTCTACTTTGGTGCCTCAGCGCAAAGTGCTGAGATTGGGGTCAATCGATCTCTTTTCCAAGTATCTTTCAAGCAAGAATAAACCAATTCAGGTCGGCATTCACCAGGAATGATGATTGATATCTATTAGCTATCAATTGTTGATTTTACGATCTAGCTAGTGATTAAATTGATTGATCCGAATCACGCAATCAAAGATCACCTGCCTGGGCATGAACTGAGGTATGCTGGCTCTAGTGGACTAACTTTGTCAGCTTCATTGAATTTATCAAAAGACGAGTGGCAGGTATATAGAAAACAATGATGCATGCATGTCTACATTTCTTTGCATCAATCACAAAATACTGGACAATCCAGAGTACTGCCAATTCCGTCTAACTTGCTTTTTTGGTGCTTTTACATATAGAGCGGTGGCAATCATTGAAGAGTAGCAAACCTGAGATACTGATGGCAAAGTCAGTCCTAGACACAAATGCTCTATAGCTTGCTTTGCATAGGAGTAGAATAAGTGCAACAAACACGACCTATTTGAGTTCAACACCTTGACAATTCATTGGAAGATCCCCTCAACGCAGTATTCTTGTGGAGTACCAGCTGTGCACTTGAGAGATTGCTGAACACCTGCCAAAGTAGTCTGGCATGCCGCATGCCTACCACTGATTTACGTGGTCATAATGTGTATGTATATATATATATAATTATATATATATATATCTATTAATATATACATATCAAAACATGCTGACTCACTACTGACAACCCAAATTTCTCACTCGCCATTGGCCATCTGGCATGAAAAGTGTTTCTTCAAATTATGGACCCCAACAATCTTGCGTTTAATGGTCCATATAACCATATAGACATACTCCCCCAACAAAAACGAACGTGTAGATCCCCTAGCAGCCAAACACAAAATCCACTGGAAATGGCTTGAAATGGTGATGAATCTAAACCTAGTGTACCATATTTGGGGGGATGAACACCCATTCACCAGCGATTTTGATCTTAGGGTATTCCATGGGTTTGACACCCAAATGGCCATGGGAGCACAAAGGACCCGCAAGCAGCCGAAGGACGTGGCGATGCGCCAACGCCAACGTAACATGGAGCCACAAGAACTCCTGACAGGGTCAGCCGGGTGGACAAACCTATTGGAAAATGCCCAAAAATCATGAACCGTTCCTTAGGAGTAATGGATTATTATGTCTATGATCAGTTTGGGATAGTTTGGGTATCTTTCTTTATAGTTTTGTAATCATCAGGCAACCCGGGTTGTGACCGGGTTCTAAGACAGTATAAAGTATGGGCAACGGATAAACAAATATCATCAAATATCATTGGTATAGTATTCCAGTTTCAAAGGTGTCCGCAAAAATCTATACCCTCTGGTAAACTAACATAGCTACTGAAAATGGCAATTAATAATGGATTTTCCCATGAAAAATGGTGATTTCCCATAGTTATGTTAGTTTCCAGAGGGTAATCTAATAGAATATACAGTCCAGGCAATTTGATTGGATTGGGATCTTTCTCCACCGTAGGATGGAAAACTCACGTATTTCAGTCGAAGCTCAGCAGTTCTGGTCATCTATCGCAGTGGAAACTCTCCGTCTGGAACCAACAAAAACATCAACAAACAGGAAGGTGTCCCTCTCCATGTTTGTTTACAAAAGGATACGCTCTGGTAAACTAACATAACTATGGGAAATCCACCATTCTTAATGGGAAAATCAACTATTTCTATGGAGTTTTTCAATAGCTACGTTTAATTACCAGAGGGTACGAGCCAAAGTGCGAATCGAACTCACAAGACGTCAATACTGACGGCAAAGGGACAACTACACAAATCATGGCTACGTAGGTAGAGGATTCTCCCACTCAGCCAGGGCCATCCCATAGGTCGGGTCTGGTGGGAGTGGGGTCAAACGAAATGTAGAAGAATGGCCAAAACATACCCTCTGGTAATCAAACGTGGCGAGGTGGGGAAACCCCTATATATACATGCAGGTTAGCTGGGACACTAATTTGTAACATATGGAGGATTTTCCATTGCCGTGTTTGATTACCGGAGGGTATCCCAGACTGGTCCAAACCTATGTGAGATGAAGACTGAAGCAAATACTAGTAGAACCTCCTGTCAATTGCGATCCACCCATCACTGGATTGGTTTTGATGGGAAAATCCATGGTTTCCTGTAAATTTTCCCATTAACCAATCCATTGAACCCAGAATTTGCCAGTACTCACCTGTATGAAAAGAATCCTTGGATCGTGGGTATTGTTTTCCAAGTCATCCTGACCAAGCAAGGAATCCAGGAATCACCCCACATTGTTTTTTTTTCCTAATACAAACAGCACCAAAAAAAATGCACCATGGCAGGAACTCTCACGTCAAACAACAGAACTGCTGTTATACGGACGTATGGTGGGCCTCTTTCTCTGTTGTAAGGAAATCATGCCCTGGAACTATTTATAAACTAGCTAGGTGCTAGCCACGAACTATTCATAACAGGGAACCATCTAGTAAATAGCAGGAAGTGTTTATCAAAAGTTTTCGTCCGATTTAAAGAGCATAGGTAAAAAGTTAATCTCTATAGATAAAAGTTTTTGATATCCTATGGCCAGCATTGTGAGTTAGTTTGAGGTTCTCATTGCTCCTGTCGATGCATATTTCCGAATCATATTGCCATTTGTGGTGATATCCTTTTCCTCATGCTTTTCTTGTCACTTGTAAACCGGAGAGGGGGTTAGAATTGGCCAGTCTGCACGCTACTCACTTCACCTGATTGAAACTGTTTCTTTTTTGAACACATGGAATTGCGTCTAGCGAACGCTCTATTCCTGCAATCGCTCTTGAAGCTACTGCGGTGGACTACCAAGACCGCGATCAAGCGTTGTTGTTTGCCACCACGACACCAACTTCTTGTAATTAAAGGAATGGCAGTGCGAAGTCTTTTTTGGGGGGCGAAAGCATGTAACCTTGCCGCATGTCTTAACCTTGCCGCATGTCTGGATCCACATCGGAAGCGGGAAGCGGGAGAATCCACAAAGCTGGCAATTTCATATTGCATACCACACAAACCTCTGTGGTAATAGCAGGCTGCAAACATTATACACGTCAGAACTCGGGAAACAAGTGTCATATTTGAGGTATTGTATGGTACGGTTTGGTATCAGATATCAGAAGTCTGCCGTTCTTTGAAATATATCCTTGTATGCGAGCTCCTGTCATGTAGCGCATGAAAGAAGGTGAAAATGGATCTAGAGTGGCATGTTGTATCATTGTATCAAACCATCTTACACTCTGCAATGGTAATGGTTGATCTTTCATGATACGAGTACGTTGGAGCAAGAGATTGCGCAGGATACCGCTCGGAAGGAACCTTCAAAAACATTACAAAACCTTTTGATAAAATAAGCAGCTTATAAAAAGTTCAGAACGGTTCCGAACGGTTCCGAACTATTTATAAAGTGCAATTTTATAAATAGTTCAGAACGGTTCCGAACGGTTCCGAACTATTTATGCATCCCGAACTATTTCGAACTATTCCGAACTATTCCGAACTATTCCGAACTATTTGAGGTTTGGGTGTATAAACAGTTCAGAACGGTTCCGAACGGTTCCGAACTATTTATAAATGCAAGTTTATAATTAGTTCAGAACGGTTCCGAACGGTTCCGAACCATTTATGAAGCCTCGCTCCTATATATATATATTTAAATCTATATGTGCCCTTTTGTATTCTTTTGTTCTTACATGCACTTATATAAAAAAGAATTGAAACTGCCGTGTCTACATTTAACAAGGCAGTAAAACTCAAATGCATGGTTCAAGTCTACTACAGCCACGCCACATTTCTAGTTCCATTCTGTTGCAAAGCTGAATGCTCGCGGATCAATGAAGCACATGCGGAAGATATCACCGGTCAGTTGTGTTCCTGGAAGTACTGGCGGTTTGCGGTCAGGCAAGAAAGTATAAGTCAAACA